>APFE031306077.1:74990-105808 GCA_000404065.3 Pinus taeda
AAAATAAAATAAAATAAAGAAGAAGAAGAAGAAGAAGAAAGAAAGAAAGAGCCGACATATTTTCTTATTTCTTTTGTTTAATAACCTATATATATACCCTAATTATAGCTCTTGGATACATCAGATCTTATGAATATATATTGACGCATCTTCCCCTGATGATGGACTCACTTGGTAGTCCGAAACGTTGGGTTCACAAAACTCTACAACAGGTCATTCCTCCTCCATCTAAAGTTTGTATGGTGCCAACATGCGACCATAAATCCTGATTTCTGTATGGTTCTAGTAAAGGTACCAGTCACAAACTTTGGTCTGCTTAGAAAATTGAAGGACTCTCTTTATTTCTGGACTAATTCTAGGAGGAGGGCTTCCAGTCAACATTGCCATGACTGGATGTACAAATAAATCAATGAAGTCAGAGTAAGAGTATGGAGACAGGTATTGGTGGATCAATGGGGTCCAAAAAACTAACTGACCTGGGTTGACCCTTGGTGTCAATCTTTTGAAGGGTGAATGGGAACTTCTCTGATTGATAATATAAGAACATATGGTATAAAAGTAAGGAGTACTTAGAAACCCTTTCATTGTTCATTCTAAGGAATTGCTCATGCATCCTATCAGCTATAAATTTGGCATTGTCATAAATGACAGCAGGAGGCTACCCTAGAGTGTAGATGGACATGAAGGCAAGGATTATCTCATCAATGTACTTACTGGTGGAGTATCCCAAAATGATTGATATATATGGAGGGGAGTCCTCAGCGATGTGTTTCTCTTCTCTGATGAAGGTTTGAAACAGTTGGGCCAACTTTGCAGAGCTAAGTTTGGGATACAAGTCCAACAAGTCTCCAATTGAGAGTAGGGTTACGCTTGTTCCTGGTTGGAGCTACAACATTTCATTTATAGATTCAACAATGATGGTGAAAAGGACCTTCTAGTCATGAGACATGACAATTTTGTGACTGGGGACGTAGCAAGAATAGTACATATGCACAATTTCATGAAAAATTTGGACTTGGGGGAGCTGGTACTTGGGAAAATTTGACTCCCAAAGGCCAATTGCATCATCATGGTCTAGGAACTTGTCCCTACTTTGGCAATGTACTTTGAGCAGGGATTCTAGGATAGTGGTATCTTTCATTTGGAAATATTTATCCACCAAAGCAAGTTGGTCGAGGTCTAAATGAGGTGTAGTGATGGGCCTTACATCCATAGCAATTAGGGCAACCATACTCAGTTCTTTTGGATTTGAGTGTTGGGGGGTAATTTAGAATTTTTAGGGTAGTGGAGGTTCTGCAGTTGTTTATGGCTCATAGTGTTAAAATTTAGATAAATTTGATCTTTTTTACTTAATTAACAGTGTCACGAGGGTGAATTTACTCTGAATTTGATAATGGAGCTGGAATTCTACGATTAAATACCTAGAATTTGGGTGAAATTGACTGTAAATGGTGGTTGAAGGCAACTGTAGAGGTTTGTATGGTACTGGTACCGACTAATGAGCGAGTTGGACTGTCTGCAGCGTCTGTGGAGCAATGGCAGAGGTTTGTGAGTAGTTTGGCTATTTGCAGGGGTTGCAATGACTTTCTGAGTTCTCAAAGGCAAAATGCATGAAAAGAGTGAAAAGAGGGGTAAACAGGCTTTTATAGAAAAAATGGTTAATTTTGGTAGGTCTCACTAATCAAGGAACAATGACGGTTTATGGCTGAAAGGGTGCAGTGGTTTTGGGATGGCCATCGCACCGCTTTTGTGGTGCGGGCGGTATTTGGGAGGGGTCACCTGATTCCATTCAGCGATTGACATGTATCGTTGAGGGCCAGGGGGAAAACCGCCTTATCGAGCGGGTAAAGGGTGGATGTCGGACCAGCCCGATATGCTTGTGAGGCTTTGGATGTGGAGGAGGGACAATCAATGGTGATCGAGAGATGGGAGTTGTGCGGGGTTGAATGATGGGATTTAATGGCAGGACCGGGGATTTAATTGTGGTGGTTTTAGGATTAGTTTAAGGAATAATCCAAGTTTAGGGGATCGGGCAAGACTATAATGAGTGATTAGGGACTGAGGACAGGGTTTTAATTTTTTTACAGGATAAGGGGTAGTAATATAGTTTATAGATAAACTAAGGGGCGGGGTTAATTTATAGAAAGAATTTAAATATATATGGGATAATGGGCTTATCGGGATTTTTATATATTTAATTAAAAAGTAAATATGAAATGAAATGAGTGAAAGGAGTATTGTGCTTAGGTACATGAAATGTTATGTGTTTTCCATATATCTAGTACTTTAGGATAAATGTATTTGGTGGGTTTTTTGTACATAAAACATGTTTAGGAGGGGTTTTCCTAGGCAAGAGAACTTAACTTTAGGAAAAGGGGTTTTGTGAGGGGGATGAATGAATTGTGATGGAATTTAACACCTTTCCTTCTTAAGTCATCAAGGTGAGGGTCTGGCCCCACTAGAAGTCAGAGAAATTCTCTAAACCTTTTTGACTTAAAAACTATAGGTATTAATATTTTTATTATGGAAGGGAAGTTAGTGAGTGTCATGGGGGTTAAAATGAATGAGGTGATGTTAAGTAAACCACATTGTGAACCGTTGCTTTTGTTTTGTTTACCACTTATGCATATTTAAATGATGCATTTAGAACAATGACATAATTGCTTTTTGTATCAAATGACATTATATTTCTGCAACCTTTCTACTACTTACCCACTTACTCATCCTACCATTTTTTTCATCACTTTATTTGGGTGCATTTAGGCAAGCAAACCCTTATCAATATTTTTCTTTTCTTTACAAAATAAAAATCTAATTCTAACTTATATCCTCCAAGGGCTCATATTAAACTAATGAGCTCCTTTTATTCACTCTACCTATCTAATGATCTACCAAGATTACACTGTTTGGTCAAATTATTCACTACTTATGAACATAAAATTCAAAACATGAAATAGCCAAGTTTAAACATTTTGACTATCATGGATTGTGGCATAAGTAACAACCTACACACAATCATGTATTATGCATAAAAAGTAAATAGTAGTGGCATTTTGACTTGCACACTTTCATGGTCTCTTTTTGTCTTTTGGGGTTCATATGTTTCATTTATTTTACCTATTTTCATTCTTTTTGTCCTTTGATTATTATTTTAGGACATACCCTCTTTAAATTTTTTTATTTTTTAATTTGGAAAACATTTGTAGAAAGCAAAGGTATGTACAATATTACAAGGCTTAACCTTAGTCATTCAAAATTATGGCTCCTATTGGTATAGGAACCTAACAATGGCTCCACTTGGGGATGGCATTTCCTGGTGAAATGTCAAGAACTTTGTAGATCAATAGCCTTTGAATTGCTATTGATGTTAACTTGCAAGATTATCCTCTATGTCTGTACATTATTAATACTTATGATAGTAAATCCTTAAAGCTTAGGGCCTTCTCTTCGGGCTTCAACTTCAAAAATCACCATCCAATCCAAACTAAACTTTTAAAAGAAAAATTAAATATGTACAATGGGAAGTAAAAATCACTAGTTAGGTTCAAAATAGTGTTTGAGAATTCGACCATTCACTAGTCCACCTTCTGCTTCTATACCATCCATTTCTCTTAAGAAGAAAGCATTATTACCTCTGAAAGCATAAATGACATATGGGCCTTTCCATAGGAAATCAAATTTCCCATGTTTACCTTTATCTTCCCTCCTTGAATCCCATTTTAGGAATTTTTCACCAAGGTAAAAATATTTAGCCTTGGTTCTCTTATTAAAAATCTTTTTAATCATTTCCTGCACAACCTGAGATCTGATATATACTTCCTCCCTGGTTTGTTGAATATGTATTGTTTGGTTGATTCTTCTTTGGATACTATTTGGTTCAACCTACAACTCTTGAAGTAGCTTCATTAGTAGTGTTCCCAAGGAGGATGGAAAAACAACCTCCATCCCATAAAATAGTTGGTAGGGAGAGGTACCAATTGATTTCTTAGTGGTTAGTCTGTCTGCCCATAAGGCATTGAATAACTTTTTGTTCCATGTTTTCTTATTGTCCTCTAACAACTTTTTGATGATGTTCACTAGACTTTTGTTTGAGGATTCTAGCAGTCCATTTCCTTGAGGATAATAGGCTAAGGAATGACCAGGGTTATATGATACTTGTTGCAGAAATCTATCATTCTTTTGGATTTAAAGGCTGCTACATTATCAGTAATGAGCTTAGTTGGACATCCAAATCTTGATAGAATGTTGGTTTCAAGGAAGGTTATGATAACAGAGTCAGTGACTTGCCTTGAAGATATGGCCTCTATCCATCTTGTGAAATAGTTTGTGGTAGTGAGGATCCATTTATGTTGGGCAGAGGAAGGTGGGTGAATTTCACTAATGAAGTCTAAACCCCATTTTTGAAAATGTGTTTCAGCAGATATTGGCTTGAGGGGTAAGGTAGAATTTTTTTCTTTCCCTAAAAAAATTGACATTTGTGATAGGAGGTCACATGCTTCTTTACATTAGAAAACAAGGTGGGCTAGTAGAAACCGACTCTAAGGATCTTATCAGCAGTTATTTTCTAGTAAAGGTGTCCTCCACAGTCACCTACATGAAAATCTTGTAATAATTTTTTAGATTCATCTTTTAATAAACAGTTAAGAAGAATACCTTCATGATTTCTCCAAAACAAAGCATTGTCTAATATTCAAAATTTTAAGGATTTCACCTTCAAAAATCTACTTTTGGTCTTAGATAATTCAGGAGGAGCTTGTAAATTCAATAAAACATAAATGATATCAGTGTATCACGGTGATTCAACAAAGGCCTGGTTGATTAGTGGAGTCGCCATCTCCTCTTCATTATCGATTTGTGCAATAAAGTTTATATCCAAGGCCTGACAGTTTGATTCAACGATGAGCTTGGCTAAACCTTGGCCCTTGATTAAATTAGTTGGTTTTATTTCTATGTCATATTCTAGAATAGTAGCAATCCATTTTCCCCTCTTTCCATCTAGACTACCCTCAGTTAGGATGTCTTTGACTACTAAATTAGGAACATAGGCTACTATATGAGGATATAAAATGTACACCCTAAAAACCTTGATAGCTTTGACCAAAGAAATGACTTGTTTTTCCATTACGTTATATTTTAAGGGGGCATCTCTTAGGGCTTTGCTAAAGAAATCAATAGGTTGTTCATAGCCCCGGTCATTTTTCTGCAATAAAACTACAACAATTTTGTGCTCAGAAGAAAAGGAAAATAAGATGAAATCTCTGTCAAATTTTGGACTGATCAAAACTGGTGTTCTAGTTAAGGCTAGTTTAATGTCTTCAAAGGATTTCTTAGCCTCAACTGTCCATTTTAAGGTCAAATCTTTTTTCAACATAGTGTTTAGTGATCTAATTAATTCTTCTAGATTAGAAATAAATCTTCTAAGAAAGCTTGTAATTCCCTAATGTTCCTTGGATGTTGTATCTATAAGATGGCTTCTATTCTTGCAGGGTCTATTCGGATACCATCTTTTGAAATTATATGACCTAGTAACTTTCCTTCTTCTAACCCAAAAAAACACTTCTTGGGGTTCAAATAAATTCCATATTTCTTGCATTTAATAAAAACCCACCTTAGATGATCTAAATGCTAGTTGGCAGATTTTGAAAACACAGTAATGTCATCTAGATATATTACTAGGAAATCATGAAATTCTTTGGCAAAGGATATATCCATATACCTTTGGAAAGTGGCTCCTGCATTCATTAGTCCAAAAGACATTTTTCACATACATGAATGTGCCCCAAGGAGTAGTGAAGGTAGTCTTGCCTTGGACATCAAGGTGAGCTAAGATCTGATTGTAACCAGAAAACCCATCCAATAATGAGATTCTGGTTGATCCAACTACCCTTTGCAAAATATGATCCATTTTGGGGAGAGGGTAATTGTCTTTAAGTGATACTCTGTTGAGGTTCCTAAGGTCCACACAAAGTTTGATTTTGCCAGTTTTCTTCCTAGTTGGCACCAAGTTTGAAACCCAATCAGAAAATCTGATTGGTGCAATTATCTTAGCATCATACATTCTTTGGATTTCCTTTTCGATTGAAGGTAATAGGACATGATTAATCATTATAAGTTTTTGTTTGAAAGGTTTTTGATTTTCTTTTATAAGGATTGTGTGTTGTATGATGTTAGTGTCATAGGACTTGAGGTCCTCATAACTCCAAGCAAAGACATCCTGAATTTTTTTTAATAACTCAATGTATTTTACTCTTTCAATGGGAGGT
Organism: Pinus taeda; assembly: GCA_000404065.3. Taxonomy (NCBI): domain Eukaryota; kingdom Viridiplantae; phylum Streptophyta; class Pinopsida; order Pinales; family Pinaceae; genus Pinus; species Pinus taeda. The sequence goes on from APFE031306077.1 coordinate 81,254, forward strand.
AATGATTTATAAAGTTTCATCAATTTTGGATTTTCATCAGTGCCTATATTACACTTCTCTATATTAGATTTTAAAGGTTCCATTTTAGGCTTTCTAGGAATATCATTTGAATCAAACAAGTCTTCCAAAGGGGTTAATCCCTTAGGTAAGAAATTGTCTTTGAGATTGATTACTTCAGTGTCTTTGTTAATTATTTCATCAATCTCAACTTGCTCTAGGTTTTCTACATCTAATTTTGTAAATTTAGTGGGATAAAATATATCTATCTCTTCACCTTCTATCTTATTTATTTCTATTTTGTTTTTAATGTTAGAATCTATTGACGTGTCAGTATCTATATTTCTATTTACAAATTCTACTTCTGAGATTAAAAAATGGTTTATCTGTTTGTCATCAACAAATATTTTCCAATTCTTTAAATTATCTGGAATTGTAGGTCTATGCCTAACTTCAACAGTGCACTAATAGTTAGGTTGAAAGGGTAACTTACAAGTGTTGGCAAACATTGCTAAACTGTGGGCCTACATATTATGTTTGCTAATAATTACAACAACCTTGGTTTCTAAGAAAGTGTTTAGTATTTCTACAATGGTTCCTCTATAACAATTTACTCTAGGGTCTTTTGTCATATCTACAACATTAATTTGTTTTATAACTAGTTCAGAGTCTCCCATGACAGAAACTCTTATAGCTCCTAAATTCCTAACTAATTTAAGACCTAAAATTAGTGCTTCATACTCGACCATATTATTAGTACATTTAAAATTCAGTTTGTATGCATGGCCTTCTGAGTGATCATTCTCTAGATTGTATATCCAAACTCCTACTCCTACTCCAAACTTATTGACTGACCCATCAAAATCAAGATGCCACAAAGTCTCATGTTCATAATTTGCATCATCTATTTCCACAAATGTTTCCTCACCTTGACTACCTTGTTTAGTGGAAAGATCTAAAGTTTGGACAATTTCCTCTTGTTTTGAAACTGCAATTTCTTTTGGTTTTGTATCAACACTGTCTAAAAGAGTTTCTTGTTTTTTATCAGCATTATACAGAGTAAAAGAATCAATGTCTGAATGTACAAAGTAGATAGGAAAGTTTTGAGGCCAATCCTGGCTACTTACCATGTATTTCATTAAAGTTTCTCGATACAGCTTCTTGGGTTGTCCAAAAATAGAAATTGTCGCATATGACATATCAAGTTGTAAAGTTCCTTGAAGTTTGTTTCCCCATGATCTGAATAATAGCATGCCATACTTTGGTGGGATTTCAACAACCACAATATCCATAAGGATGCTTTTAGCAGGATACTGAACTAAGGTGACACAGAGGTATTTAATCAACCCCAGACACTTTACTTGACTTGAGTCAAACGAAAATAACTCTTTGTAATGCCTTCTAATGTCTAGGTTCAATTTCTCCATTACTGATTTCGGAATTAAGTTGTGGGAGGCCCTAGAATCCAACATTGCATTATGAAGAATTTTTTCATGGATGCTAAAGCTAATGTAGAAGGGTGGTATTCCTCCTTCTGGTGGTTTTCCCTTAACATCTGGACCAAATATAAGTTCTAGTTGGTCATCATACAGATTAACGGAATCCTCATTTTCAATAATGTTCAGGGTTTGGTTTATCTGTGTTTTGTAGGTTTCATTCTTGATTAACTTTGTTAAAGGGACTGAAATATTTAGCTTAGCTACCTCTGCTCCCAAATTGAATGGCAAAGGGGATTTCTTTGTTTGAGGGTTTTGAATTTTCACAGCAGGGATTTGAGTGGGATGGTCTTCTTTTCCTTTATTGGGGACCACTTTTTGTGAATTTTCCAATCTAGTGTTTTGAGGTGTGTCCACTAGTTTTTTAGGGGGAACTGAGGTAGAGGGTTGATCATCAGAAGGTTGATTAGGGGTTATATCTACAATGGTGGAGCTAGAAGGATTCTGGTTTTGTCTAGGGAGAATCTAGAGGATTTTAGAAACAGTGGCTTGTTTTATTTTCTTGGGTTGATTTGGCATTGTTTTCTTGGTCTGGTCAGGGATATCAGAATTCTTTTTACTCCTTAGGTTATACTGTTTATGCACTTCAAATATGGCAAAATCATAACCTTGTTTATAATCAAATGACTCTCCAGACTGGATATGCAATTGCTGCAACATATGAAATTCCTAATCATCTTGGGTTAGAAAAAAAACACCTTCATCATCTAATCCCATCAGGTTAATTGTGTGTCTTTCTCTAGGTCTTCAGGATGCGATGTTTCTGCATAATTTTCTTGGAAAGGAGGCCTAATATTCTGATTAGGTCCATTTTTCCTAGTGTTTTGGTTTTGGTTTTTCCTAAAGTTCAGGTTTCTAATTGGAGGTGCCTATTGATTATCCCACTGGGGTTTCCTCTCTATATTCTCTATTCTATCCATTAACTTTTCCATGCCTTTCATTATGCTATCTATTTTAATGTCAGAGGGTGAAGGCTCATCTTTAGCAGTTCCTCTTCTTTCATTCCTAGCTCTAGCTCTTTTAGCTAATAAATTAGCCTCTACACTTATAGCTACACTTTGCATATCTTCTAGGGTTGGGGGGTTTCTTTCCCTGAGTTGGAATACCATGTCTATGTCAAAACCATCAGGGAACTTTATTGATGCTAAGTTAGGTGGGGGTCTCAGATTAACTGGAATTGCATTGTATATATTGTTCAATCTGGTGCAGTAATCTTGAACAATCTCATTGGGTCCTCTCCTAATACTTTCATACTCTGAAAGGATCTATAGAGGATTCTTTTTCTCTTCCCATCTATTCAAATTTTGTTGATGAAATACTTCTAGAATATCAATACTATTATCAGGCAGTGATCTAAACCATTTCCTAACATCACCAGCTAAAGTCTGAGCAAATAGCCTCATTTGAACATCCATAATATCAATTTCATGAAGTTTAAAATAGTCTGTCATCTTATTAACATGGTGTTGTGCAGTGTAGTGTCTTATGCCATTAAATTGGACGATTTTACGCTGGTAGTCAACTGGAATGGCACCAAGTGGGGCAGGTAGGACAAGGGGAGCATATCTATTTGTGATGGCTATAAGCTGGGAAGGGCTAAGATGTGGAGTTGAGGTACTGGAAGATGATACAGTGGTGGAGGATGAACTAGCACTGGTGAGTGGTAAATGAACTATACTAGGTTGGTAAGGGGGTGAGGGTATCAATGGTGGTGGGGAATGGACTTCAGAAGTTGAAGAGAATAATGGTGAACTAAGAGTAGTGGACGATTGTTCATAAATCTCAGGGATCTTGGTCATACTAAGGGATGATTTTAGTGAATTTAGAATGTACACATTAATTGATTTGTTGGCTTTTTAGATTTCAAGGTTTGCAATAAACTCAGGATCTAGGACAGTGTCACAAATTTCACTTTCAGACTTTGACTTAAATAGTGACAAATCAAATTGCACATCAAAGGGAAGATATTCTAAAATCAACCATTCATCAAGGAATGAATTAGCTTTAACCAAGGGTGTGTGAATAATTGAACTTTCTTCTATTTTGCATTTTCTTGAAATCAGGTTTGGATTATCAAATACTAGGGGAGGGTTTGGATCTGGGTTAGCCCTAATATAATTAGTTCTCCTCAAAGCCAAAATTTCAAATTTTTTTAATTGTTTTCTTTTTGTGAGAAATAACTTCTAATAAATTACTTTAAGAGGCTCAAAATACAAAATTAAAATTTTCTTAAAGATTTATTAGGACCGAGGGTTATCCCCAACGGAGCTGCACTATGTTATCACTTAGAATTTTTCCCTAGAAGTTATGAGAAGAAGGAAAACACCGAGGTAACTACAAACCAATTAAGTATAGGCTCTAGCCAACCTATGACTCAGAGAGGGCTCTCTCTATGTGTTTTAGCTTTGTTTGCTGAGATTTTATGCTAGTTCTTAAAGTTCAGGGGGTTTTGGGTTTGTATTGGAAGTTGGATGGTGGAATCCTTACATGGATGGATAGAATGATGTCTCTGGCTATTGGGCTATGGACTCAAAGAAGGGCAGCAGAACTGAGATTAAATCATTAAATGGAGTGTTTAATGGGCAAGCTAGTAGAGTGAAGCGTAGAGTTTTAGGTCGAATGGGTGAAATGATCTTAACCAGGGTGAGAGAGCACTTAAGAATCCTCAAACTAGGATTAAAAGGAGGAACAGAGGATGATCATGAGCAAAGGGAAGTTAAGAATCATTTACTATAGACCAGAGGGAAACTACCTGAACTAAGGAGAAACCAAGAATTCCTGAACTTGGATAATTTAGCAGAAAACATAAAAAATGCATAATAGTCAAAACAGAGTGTAGTGAAGCAAGTTCTGAGATATCATTCCATATTATAGTATTTATATTTCAGATACATTTAAGATTATGGAAAAACTTTTAAAGAAAAGTGACAAGACAAAAGAAGATACTTGTCTGTATTTCACACTACACATGAATCCAGTGAAATGTCTTTGCTTTATTCAATAATCCATCTTGCTAGTCCAACAGTGATACAATAGCTTACAGTCTTTGATCAAGAAAACTATAGAAATGTCTAAGAATCCACACTACATACTTCGAATTGTGAAGTATTTATATAAAAAATTATTACAAAATATCTCAAAACAACTTGATATTTAATCTAGGAAATACAAATATCTTCTTGCAATAAGATAGAGACAGCTAATGAACTGTTTCATGTTGTCCCTTCTATTATGGTGGTGCAGGCCTTTATTGTTGAAGTATTAGCCTTTTAATCTGGCTTGCAGTTGTGGTGTTTCACGCTGGAGTCTTCCTTACTTTCATCTTTCAACTAATACTCTTTAACCCTGATATTCTTTGACCCTGTTGTGTTGTTTTTACCTGTGTTACTTGGCTGTTTTTTTTTTACTATGTAGTAAACTTCTGTTGTAAATTTGTCACAGTAAATCTATCATTTTCTCCCACCATTCTACATCTGGTAATTTCACATTCACCATTCTCCTATAGATTTCATCAGCCTTAGTATACTTTGCAAAATTGGGCTTGGTGAGGAACAAATGTTTTACCTCATGCTAAAGGAAAAACAAGTTCTCAAATGTGTCATATAACAATTTGCCTGTTGGCAAGGTGTGTATGGATGAATAACTGGCTTGTTCCTTAGCCAATTTTTTGAGTCTATGACCATAGTCCAACTGTGTCATGATTTTGTCATTGATAACCATAGGACTGGGCAGACTTTTCTCCCTCAAAATCTGGAATTTAGCCATGAACCTATCAATGGCTACCTACATATTGTGGCACTTTTCTTCCAAGTTAAGCAAAAGGTTCCTTTTGGAGAGGACCTTCCTTATTTCTAAAATAGTTGTAGTCCTATCTTCTATATTTAGCTCCTGGAACTCATATATATTCTTGCTATTGAGGAAGTGGATGAGTCTATTGGCATCCTCTGGCTCATCTCCCAACTCCTCTTTCACTTTCTGGATAGCTTCTGTAGCTATTTTTACCAGCTCTATTTTTTCAAAAATTACTTGGATTGATGCATTTCCTTGGTTTGTCCAAGTGTTTTCTCCAGTGTTAAATTCTTCTCTACGATTTTGATTCTCTCACCCATTCTTTGGGCCTTTTGTGCTTCTTCTTTCTTCTTCCGTTGGGCAAGTTTGCAGTTTGTTTCCAAACTTGCAACCTTTTCTCTTAACATGTTCATTTCAGTAGTCTAGATAAACATCTCTTCCATGGCTTTGAAAAGTTCTGTTGCTTTCTCTCCTGATGCACCTACTTCTGATGTAGATTCAGGTGTTGCTGGAAAGGTTGTTGCAAGTGGAGCTGTAGGTGCCAAAGATTCTGCTAGTGTGGATGGCACTACTTTGGAGACTATGGGGATAACATTTTTTGAAGAAGTGGCCACATTTGCTTGTTTTAATTGGATTAGAGCATCTGATTCCTTTTCTGTATCCTTAAGTTGATCATTCAGCTTTAGGACCAATTCCATCGACTCCTCATGTCTCGTTTGCTTGTCTATGACTTCTAGAGTTTTAGGATGTTGTAGCTGGGGTATTTTCAATTGCGTCCTAAGTGCAACAATATCATCATTTTTCTTCTTAATAAGCTGCTCTGTAGATTTTATATCCTTGGGATTGTGTCCCAATTCAATCACTAAGTCCTCTAAGGACTTGATCTTTGTACCCTTGGCTTGTGAGGAGGATTTCTCTAACTGGAATCAAGTTGAGATATTGTTCAAAGAGTTTTGTAGATGATGGGACGTTGTGGGTTTACCTGTCAGGGTGGAGTATATCATCTCTCCAACATGTTTGTGTAGTTCAATCTGGTCTATGGGATGAATATCCCTTGCCAACACTTCTAAATCTACCCTTTTGAAATCTAATGATGTCTTTGGCTGCTAGGATGTAGGCTTCATAGAGGTCATCTGTAGATTCCCCTCTTTAATGTCAAAGGCTGACATTAGCCTTGTTTGATTGGTAGGAGTGAGCTTCAGGTACTGAGCATATGTTTGGGCCTTAAGCCTCTCATTTATAGTGTTGATTTATTTATATCTTTCCTTGATATCGTGGTCTTTGTCAATAGGAATTCTGAAGGAAGATACTTCAACACTGAGCTCCCTTTCCAACATCTAACTTTGTGATGCGGAAGGCTCTTTCGTGCCTCCAGATGGAGTGGTAGACTTACTTCTTTCTGCTCCTGTATTTTTTACCTTAGCTAAGTCTTCAGTATACTCTTGCTCGGAGGCTACATTTAGCCTTTGCCTCTTGTTTGATTCTTACTGCAAATTAGAGGTGGCCATTCCTGAAGTGGAAGCCCCTTCTCTATTTAGTTTTGGGATATTTTCCTCATTATGAGGAGTTTGCATAACTGGAGGGGTACTCATGGTTCTTTCTAGTTCTTCTGGTACCTGCAGAAAAGAGTTGTCATCAAGCTGATTTTCTAAGCCAATTAGAGAATTCTCTACATATACTCTGGTGTTGTCTTGGTTTACTAGGGTACCCTCCACCCATTCTGTCTGATTTTCATATGCCTCTATTTCAGGTATGGGATGGTGAATGAAAGGTCCTAGCTTGACCTTTTGTCTCTTCTTTGTGATGAATTCCAAAGGATAATATCTCGAGACAAAACTTCTTTGGAACTTCATACTCTATAATATATAATCTGCCTCTTTGTCAACCTCTCTAGAGTTGCATATGAAGGGGCCTAGTTGGTCTTTTATTTTGAAATTGGCCTTCTTCTTGGCATTGACGAAGTTTACTTCATCTGCATTGATGATTTATATATAGTATTCTATCGCAAACAACATCATTGGGAGGTATCTTGGTAGCTTGTATGGTGCCAACATGCAACCATAAATCCTGATTTATGTATGGTTCTAGTAAAGGTACCAGTCACCAAATTTGGTCTGCTTAGACAATTGAAGGAATCTCTTTATTTCTAGATTGATTCTAGGGGGAAGGCTTCCAGTCAACATTGCCATGACTGGACGTACAAATAAATCAATGAAGTCAAAGTAAGAGTATGGATACTGGTATTGGTGGATCACTGGGGTCCAAAAAAAATGACTGACCTAGGCTGACCCTTGGTTTCAAGCTTTTGAAGGGTGAATGGGAACTTCTCTAATTGATAATATAAGAACATATGGTATAAAACTGAGGATTACTTAAAAACCTTCCATTGTTCATTCTAAGGAATTTCTCATGCATCCTATCAGCTATAAATTTGGCATAGTCATAAATGATAGTAGGAGGCTGCCCTGGAGTGTAGATGGACATGAAGGCAAGGATTATTTCATCAATGTACTCACTGGTGGAGTAACCCAAAACAAAAGATATCATGGCCACAATATTCTAGCCCCATGGAGAGAAAATGATTGATACATTTGGAGGGGAGTCCTTAGGGATGTGTTTCTCTTCTTTGATGAAGGTTTGGAATAGTTGGGCCAACTTTGCAGAGCTAAGTTTGGGATACAAGTCCAACAAGTCTCCAATTGAGAGTGGGGTTAGGCTTGGTCCTAGTTGGAGCTACAACATTTCATTTATGGATTCAATAGTGATGGTGAAAAGGACCTTTTGGTCATGAGACATGACAATTTTGTGACTGGGGACATAGCAAGCATAGCACATATGCACAATTTTAGGAAAAATGTGGACTTGGGGGAACTGGTACTTGGGAAAATTTGACTCCCAAAGGCCAATTTCATTAGCATGGTTGAGTAACTTGTCCCCACTTTGGAAATTTACTTTGAGCAGGGGTTCTAGGACAATGGTATCTTTTATTTGGAAATCTTTATCTGCCAAAGGAAGGTGGTCTAGGTCTAAATGGGGTGTAGTGATGGGGCCTTACATCCATAGCAATTGGGGCAGCCATACTCAGTTCTTGTGGATTTGAGTGTGGGGGGTAATTCAGAGTTTTTAGGGTAATGGAGGTTCTGCAGTTGTTTATGGCTCATGGTGTTAAAATTTAAGTAAATTTGATCTTTTTTACTTAACTAAAAGTGTCACGAGGGTGAATTGACTCTGAGTTTGACAATGGAACTGGAATTCCACAGTTATATACTTGGAATTTGGGCGAAATTGACTACAAATGGTGGTTGAAGGCGACTGCAAAGGTTCATACGGTACTGGTACGGACTAATGAACAAGCTAGACTATCTACAGTGTCTGTGGGGTAATGGCGAATGTTTGTGAGCAATTTGGCTATTTGCAGGGGTCGCAATGAATTTCTGAGTTCTTAAAGGAAAAATGCGTGAAAAGAGTGAAAAGAGGGGTAAACGGGCTTTTGTAGAAAAAATAGTTAATTTTGGCGGGTTTCACTAATTGATGAACAGTGATAGTTCAACTAAAAGGGGGCAATGCTTTTGTGAGGGCCATCACACCACTTTTGTGGTGCGGAGGTGATATTCGAGAGGGGTCGCCTGATTCCATTCAACACTTGACATGTAGCGTCGAGGGCCAGGGGGAAAACTGCCTTATTGGTCGGGTAAAAAGCAGACGTCAGGCTTGCCTGATATGCTTGTGAGGGATTGGATGTGGAGGAGGGATGATCAAAGGTGATCGAGAGATGGGAGTTGCATGGGGTTGAATGATGGGATTTAATGGGGGGTCGGGATTTAATTGAGGTGGTTTCAAGATTAGTTTAAGGACTAATCCAGGTTTAGGGGATCGAGCAAGATTGTAACGAGGGATTAGGGACTGGGGGCGGGGTTTTAATGTTTTTTGCGGGATAAGGGGTAGTAATATAGTTTATAGATAAATAGATGGGTGGGGTTAGTTTATATAAATAAGTTAAATATATACAGGATAATGGGATTATCGATATTTCTATATATTTAATTAAAAAGTCAATATGAAGTGAAATGAGCAAAAGAGGTATTGTGCTTAGGTACATGAAATGTTGTGTGTTTTCCATATACCTCGTACTTTAGGATAAATGTATTTGGTGGGTTTTTTGTACATAAAACATGTTTAGGAGGAGTTTTCTTAGGAAAGAGAACTTAACCTTAGGAAAAGGGGTTTTCTGAGGGGGGTGAATGAATTATGATGGAATTTAACACCTTTCCTTCTTAAGTCATCAAGTCGAGGGTCCAGTCCCACCAGAAGTCATAGAAATGCTCTGAGCCTTTTCAACGTAAAAACTATAGGTATTAATATTTTTATTATGGAAGGGAAGTTAGTGAGTGTCATGGGGGTTAAAATGAATGAGGGGATGTTAAGTAAACCACATTGTGAACCATTGTTTTTGTTTTGTTTACCACTTATGCATATTTAAATTATGCATTTAGAACAATGACATAAGTGCTTTTTGTAACAAATGACATGATATTTCTGCAACCTTTCTACTACTTACCCACTTACTCATCCTACCATTTTTTTTCTTCACTTTATTTGGGTGCATTTAGGCTAGCAAAACCTTATCAATATTTTTCTTTTCTTTACAAAATAAACTATCTAATTCTAACCTTATATCCTCCAAGGGCTCATATTAAACTGATGAGCTCATTTTATTCACTCTACCTATCTAATGATTTGCCAATATTACACTATTTGGTCAGATCTATTCAGAACTATTCACTACTTATGAACATAAAATTCAAACCATGAAATAGCCAAGTTTAAACATTTTGACTAACATGGATTGTGGCGTAAGTAACAAGTTGGACACAATCATTTATTATAAATAAAAAGTAAATAGTAGTGGCATTTTAACTTGCACACTTTCATGGTCTCTTTTTGTCTTTTGGGGTTCATATATTTCATTTTTTTGACCTATTTTCATTCTTTTTGTCCTTTGATTATTCTTTTAGGACATACCCTCTTTACATTTTTTTATTTTTTAATATGGAAAACATTTGCAGAAAGAAAAGGTATGTACAATATTACAAGGCTTAACCTTAGTCATTCAAAATTATGACTCCTATTGGTATAGGAACCTAACACCTTCATCGACTCAAAGTGAACTTTTTATTTTGTGAGAGATTTTCTTGCTTTTTGCTTCATTTTTCTATTTTTTTGTGCTTTTTGGAGTGCGTATATGGTTAGAAGGAAAGTTTCTAAGTCAAGAAAGATTGTGATTTCACCTAACCACAACTTACTAACTCAAACACTTCTAATGGTTAAGTGGCGATGCTTGGTACACATTGACATAGGGGATGTGACACTAGGTGAAAACACTCAAATATCAAATCAAACTACATGATGATGCATGCAGGCTTGAAATGGTAGTTAGCGTAGGCTCCAAAGTTGACATAGGCAAAAAATATGGAGGGTCATTGTCACAATGACAATAAGAGGCACTATCTTCTTGGTAGGAGGTTTGTGTTGATGAGTGATCATAGTAGGTTGAGGTACTTATTTGACCAACCGAATCTAAATGCCAGGCAAGCTAGATGGTTGGCTACCCTTAGTGAGTTTTACTTTGAGATAAGATATATTAGCAGAAAGGAGAACATGGTTGTAGATGCTCTTAATAGGAGAGTGTAGGTAAACCATGTTGCAACTATGAGCTCTTATGGGACATATTTATAGTGATCAAATCTTATAGGCAAGACAACAGGATGACAAGTATCAACAACTTAAGCACAAGTTACAACAAGGTACAAGTGAGTAGGATGTGGATTATCATCTCACAGAAGATGGCTTGGGGAGATATAGGGAAAGGATCTATGTGTCAGATGACAATGAACTCAAGAATCTTATTTTGATGGAGTTTCATGTCAAGTCATATTAAAGTCACTCAAGTTATCATGAGACATTTATAGTTGTGAAGAATTTATACTATTGGTTGAATTTGAAGAAGGAAGTGGCATATTTTGGTGATAGATACCTCGATTGTCAATAGGTGAAAGTTGAATGTAAGCACCTAGCTAGTTTTTTATAGCCTATTCAAATTCTGGAGCGAAAATGGGAGGTCATTTCCATGGATTTCATTACAGGTTTGTCAAGGACATTGAAGCAACATGATTGCATCATGATCATGGTTGACAGGTTGAGTAAGGTAGCTCACTTCATTCCAGTGAAGACTACTTATTCTTCTACTGAGGTAGCACAAGCCTTCATCAGGGAGATAATAAGATTGCATGGTGTTCCAAAGAGGATTGTGTCAAACAGAGATGCCAATTTTACTTCCGGGTTTTGGAAGGAGTTTTTTGCAGGTTTAGGTACAAAGTTGGCCTTTAGTACAACTTATCATCCATAAACAGATGGACAAATAGAGTGGGTCAACAATATACTGGAGGATATGTTGAAGATATAGATCATGTACCAATAGAGGAGGTGGTAGGAGTATCTTCCACCGGTTGAATTTTCTTACAACAATGGTTATCAGGAGTCACTAAGGATGAGTTTGTTTGAGACAATCTATGGGAAGATTTGTAATACTCCCATCAATTGGAGTGATTCAGTTAACAGGGTACTTATTGGACCTAACATGTTGGCAAAGATGGAACATTAAATGTAGGTTATAAAGAAGAATCTAAAGGTAGCACAAGACAAGGAGAAGAGTTATGCAGATCAACACATGGAATTTAAGGAGTTTCAGCTTGGGGAGCATGTGTACTTGGGCATCAAGCCCAATAGGTGCTCCTTGAGGATTGGATTATGTGCTAATTTGGAACCTTGATATTATGGGCCTTTCAAGAGAGGATTGGGCTAGTGGACTACAAAATTTCACTACCTCTGATAGTGAAATTCCATGATGTTTTCCATGTTTCATTTCTTAAAAGATATGTAAAATATGTTGATCATGTGATTGGTTTATATTGTAGGGGGATCCATAAAGAGAATTCTAGCCAAAACCTTAGTGCATATTGCAACAAAAATAGCTCATGGTTCGTAACAAAGGAATCGATCAATTTAATGTGCAGTGGAAGCACTTTGGGCATGATGAAGCTACATAGGAGATGGTTGATCAGATGTGGGTTATGTATCCTTCATTATTTGCTGGTGGAGGCAAATGAGTTTTCGTATTTGTACATATTTATGTATGGTTTATATTGTGAATATCACAATGAGTTGTGTTATAAATCCCTAATAAGTGGTGTACTTGTCATGTTGTCATGTTTTTCATGTTTGCCATGAATGTTTTTCTTTTGAGCAGGTTGTTCATTGTAAATATTGCATCGATCTAAGTTATAATGTTGCATAGGAAGTATGTTTTTCTTTTCAGTAGGTCTTGCTGGCTATAGGTATCATTAAACATTGAGGATGGTGTCCCCCTAAGGGGGAGGGGTATGTAACAACCCAGGTTAAAAGTTCATATAATAAATTTAATAAAAGAAAAATAAGATCAAGGTCATGGAACATGTATTCCAAGTTGAATGTTGGGAAAAAAATCTTAATGGGTGTTCATTTGGTTTATTATGGCTAAGATAAATGGGAAAAGTATTTGAAAATGAAAATAGGCATTAATTGGCATTTTATTTATGAAAATAAATGGAATTAGGAGAAAAAGGAGGTGAAAGGTCATAGGTTGGATGTGAGGAGGAAATATAAGGAAAATGGAGGAAAATAAAAGAAATCAGAGGCATCAATAATGAAAAGACATTAGAGCATTAGTTTGGGGCCTTTTTTCAGTTTGGCTTTGAAATTACTCTCAGAGAAGGAAGATCATCAAGAGGAGAAAGCAAGAATAAATTCAAGGAAGGAAAAGGAAGGATAAGGAAAGCGAAGGACAGGCAAGGAAGAGTTGGATTAAGTGGCTTCAATGGGCATACTTATTGCTAACATGTTGCATGTATGATTTCCTAACTAGTTTTTATATGCATGGTATATGGATGTGTGTATCTGGTTTGCTTGCTATCATTGGCATGGGTTTTGTTGGGTTTGACATTGGTTTCAGCCTTGCAGTTTCATCCTTGCCTTTCCATTTCTGGATAACCACGGTGTGATGGGATTCATTCTTGGCTGATATTTGGACTGCAAGAAGGTTTTCGTTCAGAGTGAGGTGATATCAGAAAAATTCCAAGGGTTGGGGGTGGAGATGGTTTTCTCTAGGAAGTCCTTAATAGGTGGGTGGAGACAAGAAAATTCCTTAAGGAATGGTGAAGGAACTTTGAGGAATCCAAGGTTGGTTTGGTTTTGTGATCTCAGGACCGGTTTAGGTGAGATCACGGTAGTGTGAGGATGGAGATGGTTTAACCTCTGGATTCCCTTGGTTGTTTATGGATTGGTTTATCCCATGAGATCCCACATTCATGCTTGGAATATGGCACGTGGGAAATTGGATGAAAGAAATATCTGGTTCAGCCAAATCTATGGTCAGGCGGTGTTAGCTTCCTACTGCAGCAGGTATTCATTTTTCATGATTGGAATTTCACAGGCCAAATATGTCGTACTTTGCTTGCCGCAAAGCTCCATATTTGCTCAAACAGTCTCCAAATGAAGAAGGCTACTTCAAGTTCATCCAAATGCCTTCAAATTTTGTAAAGTTATCCCGGTATCGCTATTTTTAGTTAAAGGGAGGTCCAAACAGTTTAATCTTGGTCTCCCTAGGTTTAAATTTCCTGTTTTAGAATATAGAGATTGTAAATCTGTCCAAACAGTTTAATCTTGGCAGATTCTTAGATAGGTAGAGAAACAGAGGAGCCCAACAACTTAATCTGAGCTCTGGAAGAAATAAGGGTAGTATGTAGATAGGAAAGCATCAAAAGAAAAATGAATGATGGGTTTGCAAGTCTAAGTGCACCCCCAGACAACAGAAGAAAAAATGCTAGGCAAGTAGGCTGGGTAGGTAGTTCTGAGGTTGTTGAATTGCTGACCAGTTCCAGGTTTTCAGGTATCATATCATGCAGAACATAATCAACAAGGATTTGTAAGCAAAAAAGCTCAAAAGAGGTATAATTGACTCCCCTTCTCTGTTTTCCCCAATCATTAACTAACTTCCCCAAAAGAGGTCAAGATATGTTTGACACCTCTTAAGTTCCATCATCTTCATAACACTGGCTTGAGTAAAGATCTGCTTTACTCAAAGTTGTTCCATATTTTCTCCCAAAGTATGGTCCTACCCCCTTGTAATAGCCTAAGCTCTCCCGAACTTAGCGCTTTCTTACCATCTCCATATTAACCACTAACATTATTATTTAGCTCCCTATTCTTCCCATCCCCTCATTAATATTATGTAAAATTCCCCTACGTAATATCCCTCCCCCTGGTTGACAAATAACCATAAGAACTCCCGGGAATTGCTCAGTTTATCTGAAACTCAGCAAGAACCCTTGACCTCCAAAACCACCTCCCAGATACGATGGACTCCTTCCAAAGTATAAAATCCCTCCGAGGTAATCGGACCCCTTCCGAAACCTCAAATGCCCTTCACACCCACTTACTTGCTCTTTCCTCCTCAAAGCCGTTTCGCATCGCACCCTTGCACTCTCATCTTCATGAAAATCATCACCCATCCGTTCCCCGCCGATGTGATATTGCGACATCGGCGATCGGCGATCACAAACGCCGAGTGTCCAATCCATTCACCTCTCCATCTCCACCGATGCGATATTGCGATATCGCCGATCGGCAGTCGCAAGCGCCAAGTCTCCAAACCAATTCCCCCTCGTTCCCCGCCGACGCGATATCGCAATATCGCATCGGAGTCTCTTCACCACAGTACATCCAGTATCTCACCACGTCGCTCTGTACCAGGGACCCACAGCTGACGTCATCTGCCGTACAGCTGACGCCATGCTTACGTCAGCAGCCAGAAAGCCGAAAAAGCTTCGCGCAGGAAGGAAAATCGCACTTCGAAGCTCCAGATCAAGAAACCGAGGCAGTTTATCGCTACGGGAAATAGGCCATTTCGAGGAATCTTTAGGGAATCTTCTGATTGTTGAGCCCATTGCGCGCCGAAAGAGCCCGAAAATCGCCCGATCGTGCCAAAGGATCCAATTTAAAGACAACAGCAGATCAATCACAGAGTTTAAAGTGTATCAGATCAAATCAGCAGGCATCAAGCGTGTCAAAGAGTATCAGTTGACGGCGAAAGCCATCAATGTATCGGCAAAGTGTATCAGTGAATATTTTGAGCAGCGGCCCGAAGCAAGAGAAAATTTAATATCTTCCAGCAGATTCATAGAAGGAGGGCAAAACTACTTGAAGCTCTCAAATCATAATTATTGCACATTCAATTCACACCAGAGCCGAAGTTCAGTCCCCAAAGCACAATCATTCAGCAGCACTGCATCTGGTCCCCAAGGGCCACCTCGTCACCTGTTCCGATCTAGCTGCCCCCCCAGCGCAGCGAAAAAGATTTACTTGCATTCAATTCCAGCAGCATTTAGATTTTTGAAGAGTTCTAAGCAGACCTGTCAAGGTCATTTGTAATGATGTCTTCCCGATATTTTGTTTATAAATACCACCCTGAGCACTGTTGTGAGGGGTTGGTTGGTTGGTAGTAATTGTTGGTCAGTCTTCTTTCCAGCATTTTCTCTGAGCAAAGACTCGCACTGTAACTGTCATAATTTTCCATAATCAAAGATTCCTGAAAGCATGGATTTCGAAACAACTTGATGTTTTCTCTTGGCCAAGGAATGATCACGGAATTCCTGTGCTTCTACATGATCCAATAAGTGTTTTTCTCCCCTGTTTATTTTATGTTTTTGTCACCTTTCCGCCTTTCTAAATTGCAGGAAAAAAGAATAGCTTAAGATTAGTTCAAATACTCCTTAAGTTCAATTTTTGCAATTTTCAATGTTTTCCTCAGAAATAGTTATGAGCTTGTATTCTTAAATGATCTGGTTTACCCTGTTTCTTTCACATATGAGTGCATGTCTTAGGAATTCTTAACTGCTCCAAGATCCCACTCATCCATTTCTCCCCTTTTTCAGCATGATGAAATGATTCTCCTTTGCCTTTCATCCCTGATGTTCACTTCGTGTTTTCAGTAGTCTGATAGTTGTATCCTGTGTGGCTATCCGGCTCCGTATCCCCTTGTGACCAAGAAAACGCCCGCATGCCTCAATCTATGACTCCATGCCCAATGGTTCGAAACTTATAATACCTTACCGTGCCTCTTAGCTCGAGAATCCTACCTTCTTTCCAATCACAATCAATGCTCCCTTGAAGTTAGAAAGCTAGCCTAAAATCATCAACTAAGTTTGAAACAAAAGGAGAGAGCCCTCTCCGGTTGCAGGTGGGCTAGAACCTGCAATCAGAAGATTGGTTTGTGGTTACCTCAGCCGTATCCCTACTAGGAGCCTAGGGACAACCTGAGAGATAACATAATGGCGACTCCGTTGGGGACCTCCTCAGATAAATCAATGCAACCAATCTGCAGCCTTACAGAGGAAGAAACCGACTTGTAAAAGCCTCGGCCGACCTGTGTGGTTGCATATTTTGAGAAAATTTTCAAAGTTATATTAGAAACTGGCTCCTAGGAAACAGAAACGTAATACATGATCAACCCTGATCCAAATAACCCACCCTTCGTTGAAAATCCTAATTTGATTCCTAAGATCGTCAGAAAACAAAGACAAAAAGATTGTCAGACTCCTGTTAGTACTGAAACATTTCAGCCAATTGTTGTACCAACCCCTGTCAAAATTCTATTCCGGTCTACCCCGAATTCCCCTGGCTCATCACCCCCTTCTCCAAGTAGCTCTTCCACACCTCAACCACATATCCCTACCCCTTCGACTACTCCCTCTTCCCCTGTTATCCCCGTAATCCCCCTCATTTTAGGTGTTCCGCTCATACCCGTCATCATGGCTAGATATGCACCATTACAACTACCTGCTAATCCCGGGGAAATGCCTCAGGACTACCAATCGAAAATCACTTAATTCGATGGCACATCCTCTTTCACCGCCCTACAACATACGAAGAAAATGCAGGATTATTTCGAGAGTTATGAGATAGACGATGATAGCGTAAGAATGAAGATCTTTGTTCAAAGTCTAACTGGTGATGTCAAAACCTGGTTTAGGGCACTTGCACCTAATTCAATACTAAACCCGGAAGCCCTATACCAAACCTTCATTAATAGATGGAAGAAAAAGAAGGACCCCCTGCACATACTATCCGAATATGAGTCTATCAAGAGAGGACCTGGGGAAGCTGTCCTCGATTACTGTGCCAGATTTAACAATGTTTACAACACGGTACCACCAAATTTAAGACCTCCACCGGACCTTGCTTTATACAAATTTCTGGATGGCTTTGATGCTGAGATGGTGTATCAATTAAGGGAAAGAGCCCCTCTAAGCCTCGTAGAAATGCAAGACGCCGCGGTAAGCGTAGAAGCAAACCTAATCGCTAAAAGAAACAGGACCAGATCCGAGAGAAAAAACACTTTCAAAGAAGAACCCTCCTCTGTCGAGCAGAAACTTGACGCAGTCATCACTTCCATGAATAGGATGGGAGATAGATTAGACAACGTGGAGAGAAAACATTCATGGGAAAATCAACAGCCCAATGCTGCGAGGAATCCAAACTTCAGAAAAATCCAGAATGTGAACATAGGTAGGGCCAATCAGGATCACGACATTAGACCTCCTTTCCAAGAAAACTTTACTGAGGCATCTACATCTGCTGATCCCACAGACGGGACCCTAATGAACCTGGTTGACTCAGAAGATGGACAGCAATCCTACTTCACGGAAGAAAACCCACCATACCTCAATAGAGAACAATTCTGCACTAAATCGGGAGAGTCCTTTGACTTTAAACAAGGGTATGACACTGCTATGTATGAGGTACATAAGCAATACAAACTAAGAACGCAAACTATCGATGTGTCTCCGCCCAGCAAGGCAAAGGAGGGCAAGCAGCCCAACAAAGCTAAAGGGAAGAGCACCAATGATCAAACAACTGACAACCATGTCCCAAATTCTCAACAAGTTATTGTGGAAGATGTAACAGATACACATAGCTCTATGGAGTAGCCCCTGCACTCTCCCCGTCCTAAAAAAGACCTGGAAAGCATCCTCGAAAATATTCCCAGAACGGAGATACCACGGACAGTCATACATAGTGATACGGACACTCCAAAAGGAAATACAGAGAGTACGCCCGAAAAAGAAAAATTCACCAGTGTCAATGCCCGGAACCCAGTAGAAAAACCATTCAGCCTAGAAACCGAAATCAGAAAGCTTAAAATCTCCATTCCCCTCACAGAGCTGGCTAAGCATGCTGTATATAGACAACAAATTCAAAAATCGCTTCAATTGCCTTAAGTTAGGGATGATGTAAACATTCTAGATGACACCCCTGAACTACTGTTCGGGCCAGAGGTTGACGGAAAAACAACATTCGGACCTGTTCCGCCTTTCTATATTAGCCTGCACATACACGATAAGATATTGCACAATGCTATGTTTGACTCAGGCACCTCACACAACCTCATGCCCAAAGCTGTAATGGAAAAGTTGAACCTTGATGTCACTCGACCCTATAAATATCTCTATTCTTTTGATTCAAGTCAGGTCAAATTCTTAGGCTTAATCAAAGATCTTTGCGTATCCCTAGTCCAATTCCCGAACAAGACGATCTTAATGGACGTAGTAGTTGCTGACATTCCCACAAAGTATGGCATGCTGCTATCCAGATCGTGCGGAGAAAAATTGCAAGGATCCCTCCAACTCGACCTCTCGTACGCCACTATATCCGTCTTTGGGCAACCAAAGAGACTTTATAGGGAGACACTAATGAAATATGTGGTAAGTAGTGAGGAGAAACCCCAAAATTTTCCAATATACTCGATCCATTCGGATATGGATTCTTTCATTTTGTTTAACGATAATACAAGTCCTCTAATTCCTGACAAACTGCTATCCCTAGAACAAGAGACCAGTGCCAGTGAGAGACCAGTGGCCAACTCGCTTGAAATTGTCTCAGCAGCCTGGGCAACCAACACAGGACAGGAGGGAAATCCCAAAACAGAAGTCACCAGCTCATCCGCTCCGAATGCCCCTCAAATCCCCAATGCACGTCTTGGGCCAGAGGTCTCATGGTATTTAGAATTTGATGGTGCAGTTAACAAGTTGGGAGCAGGGGCCGAAGTGTGGATTTACAATGCTCACGAAAATCATGCACAAGGCCACACCTATAGACTCAATTTTAAATGTACAAACAACATGGCAGAGTACGAAGCCCTTCTCTTAGGTCTCAAGCTGCTCAAAACCCTGGGAGCTACCACAATTTCCATCCTAGGTGATTCAGACCTCATTATACAACAGATAAAGGGCAACTTCGTTGCTAATGATAGTAGAATGAGAGCTTACAGAGCCGCTGCCAGCGAATTGCTTAGCACCTTCAGTGATTTTGAGTTGTCCAAAATCGCACGAGAACATAATATTCACACTCATAGCCTAGCTACCTTCGCTAGCACATGTAGGCTTCCCTTTGGACCAAGTCACCGCTTCACTGCAGAAGTAAAACACAGACCGTCAATTCCTAACAATACTGAGAGTTGGCAGGTATTCCAAGATGATGTCCAGATTAACAATTTTTTGACTCTGGAAGGTGAATTCTCTAGCACAAACATTGACATGGACGTTACACCAGAAACACAACAGTTAGTAGAAGAAGATCGAATGACCCTAACAGCCACCATGGCTAAACAGATAATCAGCCCAACTATTTTTGACAGCATAAACATAGGGCAACTGAAACAGTCTTGCTCACCTAAGGCAGCCGAGGTAGAACAAGAATTTATGGACCTAAATGGAAATGTTTTGCCTGCTGGCCTTACCCCATTGGAAGACATGTTTGATGATAACGATGTGGCCAGAAAACCAAAAATGGAACCTTTGGATGCTGCCATAGAAGAATACAACATAGGAACGACAGAACATCCCAAGATGATTAAACTTTCTAAAAACCTGCCTCCTGACCAAAAGCCCAAATATGTGGATCTGTTCAAAGAATTTCAAGACGTATTTTCCTGGAGTTATGAGGACTTGAAGTCCTATGATACTTCAGTAATCCAGCATACCATTCCCCTAAGGCCTAACTAGAAACCGTTCAAACAAAAACTCAGAAGAATCAACCCCATGCTTCTCCCTATGATTGAAAAAGAAATAAAAAGTATGTTTGAAGCAAGGATCATTGCGCCTATCAGATTCTCGGAATGGGTATCCAACTTAGTTCCTACCAGGAAGAAAACAGGAGAGATAAGACTGTGTGTAGACTTGAGAAATCTAAACCAAGTCTCCCTAAAAGACCACTACCTGTTACCTAAAATGGACCACATCTTGCAAAGAGTAGTAGGTTCTTCTAGGATCTCTCTACTTGACGGATTCTCAGGATTTAACCAAAATCTTGTTCATCCAGACGATCAGGACAAAACAACTTTCACCACACCCTGGGGAATGTTCAAATACGTTAAAATGCCTTTTGGGCTGAAAAACGTCGGCGCCACCTTTAAGAGGGCAATGGATATCGCGTTCGCTAAGGAAATACACGATTTCCTTGTGGTTTACTTGGATGACCTGACCCCATTTTCCAAATCTGACTCGCAACACCTTAAGCACTTAAGGCAAATTTTTATCACATGTAGGAAATACGGCATTTCCTTGAACCCAAAGAAGTCCCTGTTCGCCCTGGAGGAAGGCAGGTTATTAGGGCATATAATATCAAAAGATGGGATCAGAATCAACCCAGAAAGAATTCAGGCTATCCTCCAAATCCCTTACCCAAGAAACACGAAAGAGTTACAAGGATTCCTCAGAAAAATCAACTTCCTGAGGAGATTTATCCCCAATCTAGCTGAGTTGATGAGGCTATTGAGTAATATGCTAAAAAAGGACGCCAAGGTGAGATGGTTCCTTGAGGCCAAGCAAGCTTTCGAGAGTATAAAAACGGCCTCGACTCAAGCACCTGTCCTTACCAGTCCTCAATTTGATAGAGACTTTATCATTTTTTCTTTCGCATCAGAACATACCATAGCCGCAGTCCTTCTGCAGAAAGATGATCAGGGCAATGAGAAACCAATAGCTTTCTTCAGCCGAGCTTTGAGAGACGCACCCCTAAAATTTCAGATCGTGGAAAAGCAAGCTTACGCCCTGGTCAAAGCCATTAAAGACTTGCGAATTTACATCCTCTACTCCCATGTGATCGCATATGTCCCCAATGCTGTTGTAAAGGATATATTAACTCAAGAAGGATTGGAAGGCAGAAGAGGTAAATGGATTGCTAGCATCCTTGAGTACGAAATTGAGATAAAGCCCACCAAGCTTATAAAAGGGCAAGGGCTAGCTAAACTAATGGCCGAAACAAATTTCCAAGCACTTGACATTAATCAGCTGGACGATGAAGTGGAGCCGGCGACTCCACAGATCAGTGATACCTTCACACAGTCCCCTTGGTACTCTGATATTTGCTTTGTATTGTTAAACTTGTGCGCTCCCCCAGGATTGTCTAGAACTAAAAAAAGATTTTTAAGAATGAAATCATCAAATTTCTGCGTCATAGATGGTGCTTTATTTTGGAAAAATTATGAAGGCATTTTGCTTAAATGTTTAACTAAAGATGAAACTAACAGCGTCATGAGAGAGTTTCATGCAGGTGATTGCGGAGGACACTTATATTGGAAATCCATGGCGGACAAGATCTTATGAGCCGGTTATTACTGGCCCTCTTTGTTTACAGATGTGAAAACATTTACTGCCTCATTCCACAAATGCCAAATATTTGAAGGAAAAAGAAAGCTATTGCCTATGCCCCTAAAGCCCATTTCAACCGAGAAGCCTTTTCAACAATGGGGTCTTGACATCGTTGGAGAAATTCATCCCTCCTCCTCAGGCCAGCACAAATGGATTTTGACAGCCACCGACTATTTCACCAAATGGATTGAAGCTATCCCGTGTAGGCAAGCCAATGACTCCACCATCATCCAATTTCTTGAGAGCAACATCCTGTCTAGATTTGGCTGCCCGGAGAAAATCACTACCGACAACGCGGCTGCTTTCAAATCTAATAAAATCATTAACTTTTGCCACAAATACCACATTACCTTAGGTCACTCCATAGCCTACTACCCACAAGGCAATGGCCTGGCCGAGTCTTCCAATAAGAGCCTCATCAATATCATAAAGAAGATGCTAGAAGAGAACAAAAGGAACTGGCACAAGAAACTCACCAGTGCCCTATGGGCAAACCGAATGACCACCAAAAAATCCATCGGGTTGAGCCCCTATGAACTTGTGTATCGCATGGAAGCCAGGTTTCCTTCATCTCTAGGCATACCTACTATCAAACTGTTGCAAGAAATTCAGGCTGAACTGAACGACATGAAAAGAAGAATTAATCAGACCATTCACCTTCAGCAAACCAGAGAAGAAGTTTTCAATAGAGTTCAAGGTCTGCAAGAAAAACTCAAGAAAATGTTCGACAAGAGAACCAAAGCAGAGGATTTCTGGGTAGGCCGCAAGGTCCTAAGATGGGATGCAAGAAGGGAAGACAAGGGCAAACATGCAAAATTTGATTTTCTGTGGAAAGGTCCATACATTATCAGCGCTGTGCAAGGCAATAACACCTACTTCCTCAAATCTCTTGATAGCAGCACAGCGAAAGAAGGCCCGATCAATGGCCGGATGTTGAAGCACTACAATGATCCTCCTGCTTGAAAGAGCAGATGGTAGTTGGTTTGTACATATTTGTAAATATCAGTTTTGACTTTTTAGAAGTTTATAATACCGAAAGCATGCGGAAGAAAGCAGGCGGTGCTTCCCAGTTTTGCAGAAGACAGCAAGAAACTAAAAACCAAGGCGTTCCGGCCTGATGTTCTTGACTCCTCAAAGGAGGAGCCATCCTTGAGTGGAGCCACTGTTAGCTTCCTCCTGCAGCAGGTATTCATTTTTCATGATTGGCATTTCACAGGCCAAATATGTCGTACTTTGCTTGCTGCAATGCTCCATATTTGCTCAAACAGTCTCCAAATGAAGGAGGCTACTTCAAGTTTATCTATTTGCCTTCAAATTTTGTAAAGTTGTCTCGGTATCACTACTTTAGTTAAAGGGAGGTCCAAATAGTTTAATCTTGGTCTCTCTAGGTTTAAATTTCCTGTTTTAGAATATAGAGATTGTAAATCTGTCCAAACAGTTTAATCTTGGCAGATTCTTAGATAGGTAGAGAAGCAGAGGAGCTCAACAGCTTAATCTGAGCTCCGGAAGAAATAAGGGTAGTATGTAGATAGGAAAGCATCAAAAGAAAAATGAATGACAGGTTTGCAAGTCTAAGTGCACCCCCAAACAAAAGAAGAAAAAATGCTAGGCAAGTAGGATGGGTAGGTAGTTCTGAGGCCGTTGAAATTGCTGATCAGTTCCAGGTTTTCAGGTATCATATCATGCAGAACATAATCAGCAAAGATTTGTAAGCAGAAAGGCTCAAAAGAGGTATAACTAACTCCCCTTCTCTGTTTTCCCCAATCATTAACTAACATCCCCAAAAGAGGTCAAGATCTGCTTGACACCTCTTAAGTTCATCATCTTCATAACTCTGGCTTGAGTAAGGATCTGCTTTACTCAAAGTTGTTCCATATTTTCTCCCAAAGTATGGTCCTACCCCTTGTAATAGCCTAAGCTCTCACGAACTTAGCACTTTCTTACCATCTCCATATTAACCACTAACATTATTATTTAGCTCCCTATTCTTCCAATCCCTTATTAATATTAATTAAAATTCCCCTATGTAATATCCCTCCTCCTAGTTGAAAAATAACCATAAGTACTCCCGGGGATTGCTCAGTTTATCTGAAACTCAACAAGAACCCCTGACCTCCGAAACCACCTTCCAGATACAATGGACTCCATCCAAAGTATATTTTTCCCCCCGAGGTAATCGGACCCCTTCCGAAACCTCAAAGTACCCTTCACACCCACTTACTTACTCTTTCCCCCTCAAAGCCGTTTTCGCATCGCACCTTCGCACTCTCATCTTCATGCAAAACATCGCCCATCCGTCACCTGCCGATGCGACATTGCGATATCGGCGATCGGCAATCACAAACGCCGAGTGTCCAATTCATTCACCTATCCGTCTTCGCCGATGCGATATTGCGATATCGCATATCGGCAGTCGCAAGCACCAAGTGTCCAACCCAATTATCTCCCCCGTTCCCCGCCGACGCGATATC
>APFE031306082.1:0-20854 GCA_000404065.3 Pinus taeda
AAACAAGGCAAACGATTAAATAGCACCTGAATAACCAGTATTATAAAACATATTTAACATGAAAGTCAAGGAGTCCATGAAACAAATAACATGAGATACTTGTTGAGAAAATGAGCTTGATTGTATTAATTCAAAAGGAGAAGAACCTTACAACCTTTGCCTTGACGCTGTACAAGCTCCTCCCAGGGTCCAACAAGAAGTCTCCTCTACTTTAACAAGCTTCACTCACTCCCCCCTATGAAGCCAAAAAGGTATGTGATCTCTCCTCTTAAGCTCAAATAGGAAGTATTGATTTCACTAGCATTTACCCTCAAAAGTTCAGCTTCTAACCTCCCTGGCCACTGACCCAATGCCTCAATTTATAGTGCAATGGAGATCAGTTACCAGCTCCTCCTTCAAAGGGATAGAGTCCTCCTTCAAAAGGATAGCTCCTCTCAACAAGGGATTAGTTCCTCCTATGATGGGATGCATGAACCACTTGGAGCGAACAATCCACGTAACAAATGCTTCTAGAAAACTCTAGAATTAACCAAAGATGAGTTTTTTAAGATAAAGATTGCGCCTTTTGACTTTTACAGGGGTACACACCCTCCCCTTTACATACAGAGCGTATAAGTATGCAAATATTCTGAACAGAAGGTGTGGGCCCGCAGGCAAAAGTGAGAGAAAGTGCAGAACCAAAGTTACATTGCTTTTTTGATATCTTTCTCTCATTTCTAAAGCTTGTTTTGAAGAGTTGAGGTTTGAGACTTGCTTAGGAAGCTGGTATAGGTGGTGATAGACCTACACCAACTGCAAATAATCAAGGTGATGACATTTTTGTGTAACACTTCCCCAAATCACAGAACCAGGGACAAAGCCAAGACGGGGCAACCTAAGACAACCCGTCAAAGCCACAAGAAAAGAACAACACCACGGAGTCGAAGAAGGACACAGGAAATGGTGTGAGTTCCATAAGAGCCCCACTCACAACAAAAGTGAGTGTTGGACCAAGCAGTCACTGGTGGCCAAGTTGAAGGCTTCAGAATCAGATGTATGTTCCGACCCTAAGTCAAAACTTGACAAGGGGAACCGAAAATGGAAGAAAATCATTGATGGAGAGCCCAGTGCCATTGTTTCCACTGCTAAGATCTAGAAGAATGAGCCTGAAGATCTAGAGGAGGGGGAGCGTCTTTTCCATTCACAGATGTGGGTGAAGGGTTCACCACTCCAATTCATTGTTAATAGTAGGAGCCAAAAGAACCTCATTTCAGTAGAGGTTGTGAAGCAGTTGGACCTACTGACTACACCACACCCACAGTTGTACAGTATCAGGTGGCTTCACCAAGGATGGGATCTCCGAGTTCGCTAGCAGTGCCGCTTTCCCTACAACATCAAACCCTTCACAGATGAGGTATTGTGTGATGTTGCACCTCAAGATGTTTGTGATGTATTATTAGGTCAACCATACTTATGGAGGAGACATGTTTTTTATGAGTCAAGGCCTCGTGTTGTTACTATTTCTTTGTGTAATTCATTATAAAGGATACTGAAGGTAGCCCCACCTACTGCCCCCTCTTTGATCTCTGCTAAGAAATGTAGCAAGATCGTCTCCCATACTAGGAAATTCATTTTGTCTAGTTCGCTCCCAAAGTAAGGGGAATATCGTAACCACATCCATGACCCCTGCGAAGGGTTCCTCCACGCACCAGCAGCAGTAGTAGAGGGATACATTCATGAAAGAACACAGGAACAACTTCTCCTCACCCAAGTGGGCAACAAAGTCTAGTTGCATCTGCAGAAAGAATACCTTACAAGAACCCATCAGAAGCTCAAACCACTCCGACATGGTCCTTACAACATTACGAAGGCTACGGAAAACAATTCTTTGGAGCACATTATTCCTCCATTCCTTCGCTTACACCAAGTGTTCAATGCGGACCGCCTTCGGCCATACTTTCCACCATTACTAGACAAATCTGACATTGCAGAATAGCTCACACCCACAGAGTTAAATCCAAATTTCATGGAACAAGCTGCAATTGATCAGATCATGGACACACAAATCAAGAACATGCTCTAGCAGAATGTCCAACTGTATCGAGTTGTCAAAGCAGGCCAATTCCTTCACCAGGGCACGTGGCTCACTGAGGACCAAGTTCAGCAGAAGTTTCCTCATCTCATGGAGGAACTCAACACAATGGGGACCATTGCTTCCTAAGGGGGGAGGAATGATCCAGGTGGGTATTGGTGGCCACCCGCCAAGTCCACTTGGACCCCCACCATTGTTTCTTTGAGCTTTTCAGTTTCCTTAATTGTAGCACAGTTTACTATTTTTAGCAGTTTTTCAGGTCCTAAACTTCCGGAGTCATTTTGAGGCCCTAAACGATGTCTTTTAGGAAAACTGGGAGCAACATGGGTCCATGGACTAATGTATCTCTTCCAAAAGTTGTATTTCTTGGATAGATATTTCTAACGATATATTGTGCACGTCAAACGGAGATCGTATGCCAAAGTTACGACCCCTGGAAGTTGATGTACCAATTTACCCAAAAAAGGCCCACATTTTGGCGTTTCATATTCTAGGGTTAGGTTTTTGGATGTTTAGGGTTTTCCATTTTTCTCAGCAATAAATAGGCCTTTGAGCCTCATTGTAACATAGTTCAGAGGTAGGTAGCCACCACATCTCTTCTCAGAGATAAGCGACCATCACCCTAGCTGGTTTATTTCCATTTTTGTTTGTAAGCATATTTCAGTTTTTTACATTAATGAAATGAAGTATTATTTCCACTGCATCTTTGTGTTTATGGTTATCTCTGTAATTTGTTGTGTTCCTGTTTAAATCCAGATTAGTGGTATCAAAGTGGTCTACTCTTTCTCTGTCTTTCTTTGCATGTCCCCAATAAGGTCGGGATATAAGGAGTTAGGGCTTGAACTATTCGAACCTTTGCAAGACTAGCCTCGCAAATCCCGATGGCCTCCCATCGTGGATGAAAAGAAAGATGAGGGGGCAGGAGATCCTATCAAAATCTTGCTCGAAGAAGCCCTCGAGCGACAAAGGAATGTGATGATGGATAGCTTTGCCTAGATCCTTCAGTGGCTACCCAGGGGCGATGCATCGGCTTCCAACAGCTACTCTAGAAATGCCACGCCATTTAAGGTACAATTTAATTTTGAAGTCCCCATATTTAAGGGTCAGATAGACACACATGTCATAGATAAATGGTTAAATCTGCTAGAGGGTTATTTTTTTGTTCATGATTTTTCTAGCAGGGAAAAGATTATTTTTGCTCTTCTTAAAGCAGCCCCCCACGTCAAGGATTGGTGGGAAACCTACTGCGAGTAGAAGGATGAAAGTATGGGCTCACTATTTTCAGCCACGGCCACTTGGAATTCCTTTCAAGATGCCATCAAGGATCAGTACTTCCCTATCAAAATATATGAGGACAAATACATAAAGTGGACCACACTATGGCAGGGAAGGGACCAAGATGTGCTGGAGTTCACAAACATTTTTCATGCCCTTCGCACACAGTTGGGTATCAAGGACTCTGAGCTACATTTGGTACTCAAATACTGTGGCTTCCTATATAAATACATCCAGGAAGAGATGGAGTTCCTAAACATCTCCTCTCTCGGCACAGTGTACCGATACATTGTCAAAATCGAGCAGAAGTTCAAACAAAATAAGCGAGACTTTGGATCTGTGAATCTGAAGCAAGTGAAAGGCTTCCCCAAATCGCAGAACCAAGGACAAAGCTAAGACAGGGCAACCCAAGACAACTCGTCGAAGCCACAAGAAAAGAACAACACCATGAAGTTGAAGAAGGACACAGGAAAGTGGTGTGAGTTCCATAAGAGCCCCACTCACAACACAAGTGAGTGTCGGACCAAGTAGTCACTAGTGGTCGAGTTGAAGGCTTCAGAATCAGATGTATGTTTTGACCCTAAGTCAGAACCTGACAAGGGGAATGGAAAAGGGAAGCAAATCATTGATGCAGAGCCCAGCTTCATTATTGCCACCACCAAGATCCAAAAGAATGAGTCTAAAGATCCAGAGGAGGGGGAGTGTCTTTTCCACTCATAGATGTGGGTGAAGGGTTCACCGCTGCAATTCATTGTTGACAGTGGGAGCCAAAATAACCTAATTTTAGCAGAGGTCGTGAAGCAGTTGGGCCTACCGACTACACCACACCTGCAACCATACAGTATCGGGGGGCTTCACCAAGGATGAGATCTCCAATTTTGCCAGCAGTGTTGCCTTCCCTACAACATCAAACCCTTCACAGACGAGGTATTGTGTGATGTTGCACCTATGGATGTATGTGATGTATTATTAGGCTAGCCATACTTCAGGAGGTGACTTGTTGTGTATGAGTCAAGGCCTCACACTATCATTATTTCTTTGTGTAATTCATTATATAGGATACTGGAGGTAGCCCCACCTATTTCCACCTCTTTGATCTATGCTAAGAAATGCAGCAAGATTGTCTCCCAGACTAGGAAATTCATTTTATGTATGGTTTGCTCCGAAAGTAAGGGGAAGATTGTCATTGCATCCATGTGCGAAGGGTTCCTCCACGCAGCAGTAGTAGCATCAGAGGGATATGGTCATGAAAGAACACAGGAACAACTTCTCCTCACCCACAGGGGTACCACACAAGTTTCAAGTGGGCGACAACGTCTGGTTGCATCTA
Source organism: Pinus taeda (assembly GCA_000404065.3). Lineage (NCBI taxonomy): Eukaryota > Viridiplantae > Streptophyta > Pinopsida > Pinales > Pinaceae > Pinus > Pinus taeda. The sequence continues at coordinate 4,677 of APFE031306082.1, forward strand.
CAGAAATAACGCCTTACAAGAACCCATCGGAAGTTCAGACCACTTTGACATTACAGCATTACCAAGGCTATGGAAACAATGCTTTGGAGCACAATATTCCTCCATTCCTTCGCTTACACCGAGTGTTCAATGTGGACCACCTTTGGCCATACTTTCCACCATTACTTGTAGAAATTTTGAAACATATAACACTTATTCACAGAGATTATTCTGATTATACGCTATTTGCGGAATGCATGCATAATACATAACCTCATCTACTTTGATCATCAATTTTGCGGAATTAAGAAACAATTGCATGTGCACATTGAAACATCAATCACACATATCAACAGAGTATATCACGGGGAAAGCATACAACTAAAAACCCCCAACCATTTGTATATTATATTGATTGAGAACATGTAACAATACATAGTACAATACTCCTCACAAGTACTCAGTACTATCTCCATCTGTTACACACAAACTAGCTCAGATCTGAATCAATCACTGGCTCAAATCTCCTCCGTTGCTTGCCTGCCTCCACTGCACAATCCTACATGAGAATAGATGAGAATGGCTGATCCAAACTCGTATTTCCCTTGGCTGAACCACGCAATTCTCATTGGCAATACTCAATCCATTGATTGTGCAAATCTCATGCACAACTATAGTCACAACTGACAGTTGTCTTGCCCTTTCACTCACCTCTAACACTTGTCTCCACTGAATTGTCCATGCACTGAATTAACTGATGTATTCTTTAGTTGATTTATGAGTTAATAATTAGTGAATTAATTAATAATTAATTCACACCACTCATCACTAGTGTATTTGTTTGTTAGACTAAATACAACTAGTTCAACTAAGTCAAATTGAACACAACTCCATCAACTGCACCTCCAGTCCACTAAACTCAACTCCCTTGAGTTCTAACTGAAGTCCTGCATGCAATATTAGTCATCCCATAGGTAACCACGTATTTCCTTCTGGGATCTGCATGTACCACATCCGTAGCTCATCCTGAAGTGCTCCAAGAGAATAAGACAAAGTTTATAGTCGAAATATTATTATGAGCTAATAATATTTGATTGTTCTATATTTAGACTGAGCAGTCACTCCGTTGTGATCTAAAAATAGAAGTCCATCTATTTTTCCCAACTTGACCATTCATCCATAAACAACAACCTGCAATCCATAGACATGATCCATATGTCTAAAAACAGACATAGTCTAAAAATAGACTTGCGCCAAAAATAGCCTGCGGGCCCACTTAGTGAAGGCGACTCTTTTCACTAAGCTCCATCATCTTGTTGCATTCTCAACAAGCATTTCTTGTTGCACACTTTTCAACAATTGATAATTGAGATAGTTCTGTGATCACCTTTTGTCCAAACGAAGAGAGAAGGTAAGAAAAAAGTCGAGCTCTGGTGAAAAACGGATGCGAACATTGGTCTAGGGTTTAACGCCCAGCCCTGCCAAACCAGAGACATCTCTGGCAATACAGATCAATAGATTGGCTGAACTCCACTGCAGGGGGCGCGGACTGACCCGACAAATGCTCAGCGGGGGGTCCACAGGGACCCCATCCTTCAAGGAAATCGTCATGCACAAGAAGAAAATGGAAGAAGGATTAAATATCTCGGGATATGGTGAAAACAGAGACAGGCAGCACCAGAAACGACAAGGAGCAGAAAATGATAGCAGAAAACAGAGGCGGTTCCAAAAATAAAGATAAAGCAAACAATGAGAAGGAAGATAACACCCTAGGCGCAAAGGCAAATCGAACAACTGCGGGATCAATGCATCCCCAAGCAACCGACGAAGAGGAGCAAGAGAAGAAAGGAAAAAAAAGAGAAGGAAAAGATAGGGAACCACCTATCACTCCTGGTACAAACAAAGCTCCCCAAGGAGCTTGCAAACCAAAGAAAAAAGAGGCACTCAGAGTGGTCTGTACAGACCCAGAGATACAAGCCCACCGCGAGCACATGTCTGAAGATGCGGTCATTTGTAAATTTATGGGACTGTGGCCAACGGAGCGCGCCCTCTGTCAATGGATCAAACAACACTCGAGACCCAAAGGTGATATCAATCTACACCTAGGAGCTAAAGGTTTCTTTATTGTTGTCTTTACAAACCTAGAAGATAAGGATAGGGTTTTTGATGGAGGACCATACTTTTTTGCTTCTGCGGGTCTCTATATGAGACCATGAAAAGCTAACTTCGTCCCTGAAAAAGAGACCTTCACTCAAGTTCCCATATGGGTCCGTCTTTTCTCCCTCCCCATAGATTATTGGGGCTTAGCAACACTCAAGAAAATTGGAGACAAGCTGGGCACCTTCATTAAAGCCTCTGAGGCCACCATACAGCGCAGATACACCTCTTGTGCCAGAATTTGTGTGGAATTGGACGTATCCGGACCCCTGCATGAAGGCATTTGGCTGGAGTTTAGGGATGAAGACTATTTCCAGGCTATTGACTATGAACAAATTCCTTTCAGGTGCAGAAAATGTCATGAACACGGGCATTTAGTAAGAGATTGTCCCCTTAACAGAACTGAAGAAGTGATCAAACCAATGCCAGAGGCGCAAAGCACAGAGATCTTCACCAGACCGGAAACAAGACAAAGATCTAACAGAAGAAGACCAAATAGAACAGGGGCAGCTCCAAGTAGCACCCTCAACACCTTCAGTGTATTAGAAACAGACACAGACGCAGAAGAGATAATGGTGGATGAGCGGGGTACAGAGGAGACAGAGAACCAGCCAGACAACAACAGGAAAGAAAAGGATGCGAACCCCCACAGTCCCAAAGCCAACAGACAAGAACAGGAAAGCACCCAAGACGAAGATACATAAATGTTAAATAGTGATGGTGGTAGTGACGAGCTGGAGCTAAACGAAGCCTTAGAAAAAATAGGTTTAAACCTCCCAACACTAGAGGAAAACTGGAGAGCAAAACGAATAGAAAATGTTCTAGAAGCAGAATTAAAAAAGATTAGTGATCTCTTCATAGCAAGACAGACGGTTGAACTGGACAGGCAAAATAGGAGATTGGGAATAGCAACAGGTACAGGAAACCACTCCAAAAATATCTCCCTTAACCAAACTGGCTTCAAAAAAAAAAAGAAAAGGGGAAGAAGGACAAACGGAGAAGTGCTACATGATCTAGGGATTTTAATGCTGAACTCAGGTAAAATGAAGGCACTCAACGCCTTCCCATCTTACCACTTCTAAACCTGGTTATCAATGAAAATAATATCATGGAATGCAAGAGGGCTCAACAGCCAAGCAAAACAGAGACTTCTCATCAGGAAGTTCCAAACAGAAAAGCCAGATATTATGTTCATTCAAGAAACAAAATGTGCCACCTCTCACATGAAAAACATCAGCAAAAAATTGGGTAAGCCTCTCGACTTCATAGAAGTAGCCAGTCAAGGATGGGAAGGAGGTATCACCACCCTCTGGGATGCAAGAGTAATAAGTGTCATTGCTTCGTAGGCCACCAGATCCTTCATAGCAACAGAGATACAAGTCATAGGTAACTCTGAAACCTATCTCTGTGTAAATGTGTATGGCCCTCAACGATTAGAAGGAAAATTTCAATTTCTCAACTCTCTTATAAATCTGCAATCTAGACATCACACCTCAAAGATCATCATGGGAGGAGATTTCAACATGATCACCTCCTTCCTGGAGAAGAAAGGAGGGATTAGAAGGCTAAACAGGGATGCAGGGGCCTTTGCAGATTTTATTGAGACCGCAAAATTAGTGGATGTCCAGCCTTCCTCCAGCTCCTTCACCTGCAACAATAGAAGGGGAGGAGAGAAACTCATAGCCTCCCACCTGGATAGATTCCTCATTTCAGAAAGCATAGTACTAGAGGGCATCACTGTCAACTCTGACATTCTCCCTAGTGGAGGTTCGGATCACTGGCCCATCTCTCTAGATGCTTCCTTCCTGGGCACTCCGAGAAACAAGCCATTCCGTTTTGAAAAATTCTGGTTACAGCACCCTAATTTTGTCAAATTGCTAGAGAAGTGGTGGTGTGAACCACTAAATATCCAAGGAACCAAAATGTTCAAGCTCCAAAGTAAACTCAAACATATCAAAAGCAAAATCAAGCAATGGAACATCAAGGAATTTGGCAACATCTTCAAGGAAAAATCCATAATAGAGAGTAAGCTCGAGCAAATACACAAAAGCTGGACCTCTGGCAATATCACTGAGGAATCAAAAGAGCTTGAAAAAGAACTAATGACTCAATGGCAGCATAGAATTCAACAAGAAGAAACACTCTGGAAACAGAAATCCAGAGTGCAATGGCTTAAAGAGGGCGAGCAAAACACAAAATTCTTTCACAGGTCCACCCTCGATTACAGAAGTGCAAATAAAATTCTCAATCTCAAAAATGAAGCGGGCGACACTCTACATAATCACAAGGAAATTTCCTCTCTCCTCACAGAGCATTTCAAACACATTACATAGCAGACGCAAGCAGATAGATCAGAGGCAATTGACACTCTAACGCAGGCCATCCCTAAAGTTGTAACAAATGAACAAAATTTTACTCTCCTCAAAGAAATCTCAATGGAGGAAGTGGAGGAAGCCGTAAAAAGCATGCCAAATGACAAAGCCCCTGGGCCAGACGGCTTCACCATTAACTTCTACAAAGCTTGCTGGCCAACCATCAAATCAGAAATCTGGGAAGTGGTTGAAGACTCAAGACGCTCAGGCACCATTCTCAAATTGCTCAACTCTACCTTCTTGGCCCTAGTCCCAAAGGAAGAGAATGCCCACACTCCTAAGAAGTTCAGGCCCATCGCACTCTGTAATGTGATCTACAAGATCATCTCAAAGGTTATAGCAAATCGACTCAAGCCCATTCTACCCAATCTCATCTCAGAAGAACAGTCCGGATACGTAGAGGGAAGACAAATTCTGGACAACATCCTCCTAGCACAAGAAATGGTGCATACTCTCCAGACCAGGAAAAAAGCTGGGATGCTTATGCAACTAGATCTATCCAAAGCATTTGACAAGGTAAATTGGAAATATCTGGAAGCTGTTCTATCAGCATTTGGCTTTGATCATCAATGGATCAATTGGATTTTGGCTCTAATCAAATCCTCCACTTTCTCCATTCTGGTCAACGGTTCACCCTCAGAACCCTTCTCCCCCTCCAGGGGCATCAGGCAGGGAGACCCTCTCTCCCCTTTCCTCTTTGTGATCCTTATGGAAGGCCTAAGTGGACTCATCCTCAAAGAAAAAGCTGAAGGCAATCTTAGAGGACTTCATCCTCTGCAATCTATCCTAGCCACAACGCACCAACAGTTCGTGGATGACACCTTGCTGCACGGAACCCCCACGGTGAAAGAGGCCATGGCTTTCAAATCCATCCTAAATCTATTCAGCAAAGCCTCAAGTATGGAAATCAATCATGCTAAATCTACGATTTTTTTCTTTAATACTCATATGGTAATTCAGAAGCATCTCTCAAACATTCTTGGTTTTAAACGGGGTAATCTACCCTCAAAATACCTGGGAGCCCCGCTAACGTCCAAGCCCTGGCAAAAGCATCATTCGGAAAGTACTCTGGAAAAATTGGAGAACAAATGTAGACACTGGACGCACATAGCCCTCAACTTTGCGGGCAGACTAGTCCTAACCAAGGCAATCCTGCAAGCCATACCTCAGTACATGCTTTCCATACTGTCGGCCCCTCAAGGCGTCCTTCACAAGATCAGAACCATCCAAAGATCATTCTTATGGAAAGGCAATGTGGAAAAAAACAAATGGGCTTTGGTAGCCTAGACTAAGCTATGCAAGTCAAAATCAGCAGGGGGCCTCAATTTAATAGACCCTCTTACCTCCAACATGACCTGTGGAGCCAAGCTATGGTGGTGCTGGCTTAAAGAACCTAACCTTCCTTGGGCGAGGAATTGGAAGGAGAAATATACCCCTAATTGCAATGAGCAGGATCTAATTAGGTTACAGGAAGTTCCGGAAGGATCTCCCATTTGGAACCTAGCCAGACGCAATCGAAGTATAATTCAAGATCACAACTTCTGGGAAATCCGCAACGGAGAAACAACGTTCTTCTGGGAGGACGCTTGGCAGCAGCTTCCTCGCCTTGCAACGCCAGACTTGGAAAATTACAAAAGGGAAGCTCAGACTGGAGGCAATTACAAAGTTCGTCAGTACTGGAGCCCTGATAGCAACGGGCAGGAGTGGAGAACCTGGAAACCCCCAAACTCTAATACCGCCACAGCAGATAATGTACACATTCAGAGCCTCCTAACCACCCTAAACAAAAGGAAAATCCGAACTTCCATAGTCAAGGATCAGCTCAGATGGGGAATGAAGGGGAACGACAACTTCACCCTAAAAGAAGCTAGGGAGAAATTGGAGCATAATGATCATGGGGAGACCATGCCCTGGAGTATCAAGGTCTGGGATAGCCTCTTTTGGCCTAAAATCAAGACATTCCTTTGGCTCCTCATGAGAGGCAAAACCCTTACCTGGGAAAACTTATGGAAAAAAGGATTCTCTGGTCCTTCTATATGTCCTCTGTGCCGCACAGCAGAAGAAACTATAAATCACTTGTTCAATTCTTGCGAATGGGCAAACAACATATGGACGTGGATAGAAAATATCATGCAACAATCAAATAGGGACAAAAATTCTATCCAGAACATAATAACTCAGTGGCCATACGTCTACTCGAACAATCTCAGAGTAAACAACATATGGAAAATTATTCCAAGCTTCATAACATGGACCATTCGGAAGGAAAGGAACAGGCGTATCTTTCAAAATGAGCAAAGAAATTTGGAGTTCTCTCAGCTTACCTTAACCGAAAATATCCATGAATTAATCCTGGAAAAATGCACTGCGTATCCCGACACAAACCTCTGACCCAGGGACCAGCGCATTCTGGCAAGCTTCAAACTGGAGAACGGGAACAACACTCCAACCATAAGCAGCAAGCACGAACCGCGAACAGGACAACATGGATGGCACAAGCCCCCGACAGGCTTCCTTAAGCTAAATTTCGATGGGGAGTCCAGGGGCAACCCCGGTCTAGCAGGCATTGGAGGGGTCATCAGAAACCACATAAGGGAAATCCTATACATCTACAGTCAGCCCCTGGGAGAAGCCACCAACAACGAGATGGAATTTGCAGCTCTGGAAAAAGGTTTACGAATTCTGCGATCGAACCGAATTGCCAACGCAGTCATAGAGGGAGACTCAGAGGTAGCCACTACAGCGGCCAGGAGAATATACAATGGCACACCGGCAAGCAGGGTAACAAAGCATTGGTGCTTAGCTCAGGTAATCGAAAACATAGCCAATTTGCTTCGAGAAATGAAAGGTCTAACCTTTCAGGCGATCAGACGTAAGGGAAATACGGTGGCCGACCACCTGGCAAACGTCGGGATTGAGAACCCCAATGCTCAGTGGGACAGCTGGTGGGAAGATATCACCTGCCCAGACCTCAAGGGAAAATGCATGCAGCTTGCCCGTAAGGACATAACTCCGGTAGAAAGCGGCGACAGCACGGCAACGGATCTAACGTTTCCAGTAAGCCACCATGCTGACTAAGCGCACCACCTTAATTACGGCAGAAGCCGAAGGACAATCGGCACAAGGCATATCCGTCAGTGGATGCAGACCAAAATATATGTACCTCCCCATGATCTGCTTTGATTCCCAGTGCCGTAAACAAGGCAGGACGCAGCACACCTGGTTGGCTGCGGACAAGGGAGGGATCAGCGACAATAAACGCCAGCAATCATTCTCGGATCCTACCATTTACCCTTCTCGCTAGAATAATTTCGATCAGACAGGCAAGCAGCCCACGCATCCAATGCCACCCTCCAACCATCCTCCCGCCATCGGTTATTTAACAAAGTCCCTAGCAGCCGAGGAAAGCATAGTTTTATCGTGTTGCAAGGTGAAGCTCTCTCCCGTTGCCAACATAGCGCTGGTAATCTCTATGGCAATAACCTATGACATGAAGGGGGATAGCTGCCGTAACCAGTCGGCTATAAAGGATCTCAAGCAGGCCAAAGACATGTATGAAACCAGAACCTCGCAGAGGAACAAACATAAGCTAAATGAGCTGGAAAGCAGTGTGAAAGCGGAGGAAGCACAAGTCTCCGACCAGCAGCTGGGGAAGGAGGCGAATTGGCTGCAGGACCCGGGAACCACCTTCACGCGGGCCACCCAATTCGTCTGAACCCAAGCGGAAGCGTGGCGAATGAAGACTTTGCTGGCGAAAGTGCTGGAAGCCCAGGAAGAGCAGGATGAACGGGTGCAGAACCTCAAACGCCAGATGGACGCTATGGAACATGACCGTATGTGTGTGGTGGAAAGCATAGAGTTCAAGCTCTCCTCACTGGACCAGCAAGCAGACACCATCAGCAAAAAGTTGATCGTGCTAATCAAGCTCATGAGGAATGTGGTTGGCACCGAAGGTACCACTGGTGAGACCTCTGGCGTCCCTCCAGGCAACCCACCGATGCAAGGGTCAGCCCACCGCTGATGGCTGCTGCCACTGTCCTCCTTTTTCCAGTCACGTCCATGTCCCTTCTTTTGTTCTTGATGCTATGTACTCATATCTCTTCTTATGTTTATGCTGCAATGTACTCAGATAGAGATATCAGTTTTGTTCATCACGCAGTACCTTCTCGGCCGCCCTGTGCGGTGTGCCTATTTCCTCTTTAATTTGCCAATGTATCCCCTCGTAGCCAGGCTAGCTGTTAAGCAGCCCTAAAATCTGCCGCAGTAGAAGTTTTGTAATATATTTACTCTTTGTTAATACAAAAGCTTATTTACACAAAAAAAAATGATTGAAAATTAAATTAAAATCTTAAAAACCATATTCCAAAATAAATACTTTTATCTGCATCGCATAGAAAGTCATTGGTTTACGAGTTGAAAGAAGCATATTTTTCAGTAAGGCTTCAACAACCGCAGGGAAAAGATGAATCGATTTAAAATACACTTTACACAAACTAACTATTTTACACCAGAATAAAAATAATCCAATAGATTAACATATGTGAAAAGTTGGATGTTAAAAGTCGCATAATTACTATACCTTGTCAAAGACGGCTAGCGTGACCATTTCTCTTTGAATTTGATTGGTATGAACTGTAGTCACTCAGGACAGTCTATTACCCAACTCTTCATCTTCTTCAAATTTCATGATCCATGCAGTAGTAGGGACTACCATGCAAATGACAATGGAAAATATAGTTTTATGTGTCTGGTCATGTTTCTGCTTTCAAATACTCTCCACTATTTTGGCCAATCGCCTGCACTGATTTGCGGTGTTAACGTTCTGTCGGCAGATGGAGTCGCGCTTTTAAAAATGAAGTCATCTTTTGCTATTCCTCCAAATGTTCTTTCAAGCTGGACAAACACCAGCTCTTCCCATGCGGATCCCTGTACCTGGGAAGGTGTCCACTGCAGCATCCATGGAAGGCGGGTCATTTCAATTTCCCTGCCATATAAAGGTCTCTCTAGTCATCTTTCCAGTGCTATAGGGAAAGTAGCGGACCTGAAGAAGCTCGATCTTTCCTGCAATATCTTATCAGGCGCTATCCCTAGCCAAATAGCCAACTGCATTTAGCTTCGTGAACTCAATCTCGCCAACAATCTTTTCACAGGACTCATTCCTCCTGATATCGGAAACTACAGCCTTCTTAGTGTTCTGAATATCAGTACCAACAATATCTCTGGTTTTATTCCGCCTGCACTGGGTAATCTGATAAGGCTGACTACGTTAGCTTTAGATACAAATAATCTCACCGGTATCATTCCTTTGTCTGTCTGTAAGCTTGCCAGTGTTCAAACAATCGCAGCATATTCCAACTCTTTCAATGGCTCTTTACCACCAGAAATCAGCAATTGCAATGAGCTGCTAAATTTGATGTTCCAAACCTCGGGATTGCAAGGAGACATTCCACGGGAAATTGGAAATTTGAAAAAGCTTCAAATAATAACACTGTTCGATAACCAGTTGACTGGTAACATCCCCTCTTCTATCGGAAACTATAGCAGCCTTGAAGTAATTTCTGTTTATACAACTCCTTACATGGGGCGATACCAGGGGAGATAGCCCTGTTCGAAAATCTGATGTATTTATTGATTTATGAGAATCAGCTTACAGGCTCGATCCCCGCAGCTCTTTTTAGCAGACTGCTAAATTTGATGGCTTTGGATGCATCTACCAATAATCTGACTGGAGCTATACCGTACGAAATCGGCAGCCTGAAGAATTTAGAATACTTGGTGTTGAATTCCAATAACATATCCGAGTCGATCCCCTCATCTTTTTCCAATCTTACAAACCTGCAGATCCTAGATATCTCATACAATAAGTTCCAAGGAACTTTGCCTCAAGGAATTAGCCATCTTCCCAACCTAGCAGAGCTGTATATTAGTGGAAACTCTCGGCTGCTCTTGGAAACTTCAGCAAGCTGAATATTCTAGATTCAGATTCCAAGAGATTCAGCGAATCAGCGTTGGGTTGTTGACCCTACTTGCCATCTCCAATAATTGAGTGGACGGGAACATCGTCAACCTTCTACAAGACTGCGTCTCACTACAACGCGTCCGGTTGCAAAACAACCTCTTCACGGGCTTTCTACCAAGTAATATTTCTAAGCTTTCCGCATTGTATTACCTTGATATTTCTCATAACAACATCCACGGAAGCATACCCTCCTCCCTGGGACAGATGCAGAACCTTACTAATCTCCTCCTTTCCGACAACAATCTGACCGGTGTCATTCCTCCTGAAATAGGAGAGCTAAGAAAGCTGGGAAAGCTCAGTCTAAGCCAAAATAATCTCACTAGACCGATTCCTGCAGAAATAGCCAATTTATCTAGTTTGGAGATTTTAGACCTCAGCGGGAACTCGTTGGAAGGCAGCATACCGGAGGCCCTCGGTCCCCTTGTGATGTTTTCAACATTAAATATGAGTGTAAATGCATTGACGGGCGGCATCCCCAGTTCCTTGGTGGATTGCAAACAATTAAGCGAACTATACCTTTCTAGAAATAAATTGAGCATGACCATTCCTTTGGAGTTGGGAAAGCTTGCACCGAGTCTTAGGTATAAGTTAGATCTGAGCTGGAGCAATCTATCGGGATCCCTTCCTCCTGAGATAGGAAGCTTGATGTTACTGGAATCCTTTGACGTCTCCCATAACCAACTGTCGGTTAGATTCCTGAGTCTTTCACAGGCTTGACAAGCCTGGATAATTTCAACTTCTCCTTCAACCTATTTACAGGGGGCATTCCTTCATTGACGGCATTTTCACAAGGCCCGCAGAGTGCATTTGAGGGCAATCCAGGCCTTTGCGGACCTCCGACAACTAAAAGTGTTTCAGATTTAGAAGGTGCAAGTAAAAGGAACAAATTAAGCTCAGTTGGAGTGGCAGGGATTACCGTCACCTGTATAGGGACCATAATCATTCTCATCCTTGTGCTGAGGAAAACATCAAAGGCGAAGAATAATAGAAGACATAAGAAGAAGGATGCTGAAACAGGTATTTCCTTCGATGGTCGACAAGGTCTAATCAAATACAGAGATATAGTAGAAGCTACTGAGAACTTCAACGATGATTCCGTAATCGGCTCTGGCACATCCGGCATGGTGTATAAGGTAGTTGTTCCAGGACGAGACAAAATCCTTGCTGCCAAGTGGTTAAAACTATAAGAAAATTTGCAACAGCGATTCTAAATCCTTTTTAAAGAATCTCAAAATTAAACTTTAAAAGTCCAAGAATACCTCCATCCATTGATGACGCTCTTGCTGCACAGTCCACCTGCTTCTTCACTTCAACAGCACTCCAGCTTCAATCCAAGCAAAATAAAAATCACAGAAAATATGAAGGCACTTCCAAGCTATGCTCTCTTAGCTAGATGGTCTAAACAACTGAAGGAGATTGAGATGCGAGCTTGGGGACCAAGCATATGAATTTATAGCCAAGCTTCCATCAAGCTTCTAATGGCTATGTGTCAGCTGTTCCACAGATCAAGGTAGAGAACTCCAGATGGAGTTATGGGCCACTTCAGAAGCTCCAACCATAAAATTAATTAACTGCAGTTGATTTCCTTAATTTAAGGAAATTACTGCAGTTGGTTTCCAAAAATTAAGGAAAGACTACAGTTTAGTTCCATAAATGTAGGTTATAGTTGGTAAACATTAATGGAGCTTAACATTCTCCCACTTGGTCCATACTTCCAAACTTAATGTCTCAACTTAAAAACCATTGACAATCTATATTAAGTAATAGATACATGAATCATGGCGATAAGTCCTCTAATGACGAGTATTATCTTCCATGTATTACTATGTATTTATTCTTATTATAATTTATGTGGCAACAATTTCTTAATGAATAAACCTTATGTTTATTCTTTGTCCTTCTTAAATGAATTTTCTCAAATCAACTTAAGGTGCACATAAATATGAGAAAAAACATCACAATAATTAAGAATCTCATTAAATATCATTGTCCATACAATGAGAAACTTCATAATGGAACCAAGTCCCATATTCATTACATGATCCTTGAATTTAAATGGTGGCATGCCATTAGTCAAAGGATCAGCGATCATCAATTCAGTGCTGACGTGCTCAATGACCACTTTCTTTTCTTTAACACGTTCCCTTATAGCTAAATACTTAACGTCGATGTGTTTATTTCGACTCCCACTTTTGTTGTTTTTAGCCATAAAAACAGCAGCTGAATTATCACAATATATTCTCAATGGCTTAGAGATAGAATCCATAATTCTAAGCCCAGAAATGAAACTCTTAAGCCATACACCATGTATAGTAGCCTCAAAACAGGAGACGAACTCGTCTTCCATAGTGGAAGTGTGAGAATCTGAATGATCCTTCTCAAAAACTATGTTTCTGGTTTGATCGCTCCCACTGATCAAGTCATTTTTAAGAAACTTAAAATTGAGGCTTAATAAAATTTCATGTTTTACCAATGTAAATCATGTTCAAAATTGAATCTAATGACATAAAAATTTCCTCTCGGCTAAATTTTTAATTCAAGCAGATTCAATTATTCATTGTTTGAACTTTATGATAATATTCATGTCATAACTGACTTCCTGTGGGTAGGTTATGAAATTTTATCCTAATTAATTACATAAATATAATAAAAATTCCTGTGGGATAAAATTTATTACATTTAGTCTAATTAATTACAATTTAATGTCTAAATAATCTTTATGTGATCTAACCAATCAAAATATATAATTTTATTTAATTAAAGATGCTGTGGCTATTCTCTAATTAAATAAAATTATATAGATCACTAGACATTATTCTTTACATAAAATGCCAATTTGCAGTCAGCATTACAATAAATGACTGCAAATCGATTGTTAAATTTATAAACAAAACCCAGAGATTGACTGAAGCAACATTGATCTACTTTGCACTTGCATAGCAAATGCAGTTCGAAGGCTAGCTGGCTTGACTTCAGGCTCCGTCCTTAAGTTTATAAAATAAACAAAATATAAAAGAAAACAAGCTATTCTTTCACATTAATTTCAAGAATAAAGCTTAACGGCTTCATCGCCAAAAGGAATCAAAATGAGATACTTAGTCTTTAATATTACATTAATTTTAAAGGATCTCAGATAAAAAATATCCAAAACCTAGAGGCCTTCAGAAGAACGACGAGCCCATGTGAGAGCACTGAAATGTTTCACAACTCAGGAAAGCGATCCGTCGACGAAGATGCTGTGAAACAACCCACAAGGGGCAATCCTATAATGGAACTGAGGATCAAATTAAAATATCATATACTTGCACTCTCTAAAACTGTGTTTCAAAGTATATTTGCCATTAAAAGCAGCAACTTTGCTATACTGAAAATCAGAATTTGCCCACTGCTGTAAATAACAAAATGCGTCTCAAAGAATGGAAAAACATGCTATTCATTTCAACTTCAAATAGAGTATTGGAGATTTTATAAACTTATTATGTACATAGGTAGCCATCATAACTATCGTACAAAGAACTCCAATGCTAAAGACATCATTCCACAAAGAAAGTTTGGCCTGGAAGTCTTGAAGCAGAAATTGCCAATGATTGTTAAGAATTCAAAAATCATTGTTTTTTCGTATGCATCCATCCCATCGGGACAAAGGTGATGCAGGAGCATCTGGTCGACAGGGCGAAGACCGAGACAGCGGGGACAAAGTTTCAGAAGAAGACTGGGAAGGTTAAACAGTTCGAGGACGGACAGCAAGACTGTAAAGTTTTTTTTTTAGTTTCATTTTATTTTCTTACAAGGTCAATCACAGTCTGTTTAGTTTCTGTTGGGAAATCTTACTTAGTTTACTTTACTATAGCTATCAGTAATTAATTGTAGTTAATAAATTAGATTAGTGCAAATAATGTATTCAATCACCCTTTGTGGGACTGCAGTGACAGATAGGCAAAGTCGGTTTTATAAACTATCGAGTACTGGAAACAAGAAAACATAATTTAATAACCAATTGTACAAGGTAACTGCTGACAGTTATCTACCGAATGCCCTCAAGAATGTATAAAGGAAAAAAATCGAAATCCTACAGGGGTTCAGGAGCAAAGTAACAGAGAAATAATAATACAAGAAACAGACAGATTTTTTTTTTCCCTTTTCTCCTTCATTTCGAAATTACTCTGCACAAACGAATGTATAGATAAAGCATTTACGTTCTGTACAATTCGCATTTCTGACAAATAGAAGTTCTGTGTAAACTATTGTAACAAACAATATCGATACCGAGAGGCATTAATACAGAATCAAACATATGTAAACCATTGCATAGCAAAGTGACAGTGCAGGTGAACCTACAGAGAGCATCCCATACAACTGAGCGCATAGCGACGCCAGACAAGACCACAGTAAAGCAAACCGAGAAGGAAGCGAAGAGCATGTAAGACAACAGCATAGCAAACAGAGAGTGGAGCGAAGAGTTGGAATTGCCCAGATCGAAACCGGGTAAGAAACCAAACCCATAAGAGCCGAATACAAAGTTGAAAATTTCCAACACATATATATATATATATATTACAATTGCAGATCTGTATTAAATAAAGAATTTACAACTGAATCGTAACAAGGGTCGAGCCCTTTCTGCCTCTAAACAGGCGTGACCAAAAGAATACCCAAGACGCTTACATTACACAGGCGTGACAGCCAGACATACATAAAGCCTATACCCTACAGCAATAAAAGAATACAGACACGAAATGCCATACGTGGCCGAGGACCAACAAGGTTCCTAGGGTATAGACCCAGTAAATCTACAGGCAAACTTAACTCACAAAAACAACCAAACAGAAGGAACAGAGCTACCTGGGGATATGAAGCCGTAATCTATTGCGTATGACCATAGAGCCGTCACCTGCAAGGAAGAAATGCAACCACGTTAGGGTTTGACGAATAGATAAAACCCTGAATCAAATGCGATGCCATAACTTCACAACAAAAGGACTGCAATAGGACCAGAAACGAGGATTAACAGGGAGGGTATTTGCCATACCTGTGGGTGAACGGTTTCCTTGTTCACCGAGACCATACCTGACCACAGAGGGGCCAAACTAGTCAGTAATTACTCAAGGAGCAGAAACGAAACTATAGCAGAGAGCTAGACTTACCAGATCGAAGAGTTGAATGTCCGACACCGGGAGTTGCGAGCCACCGAGCATGCATCGATTCTAAGCACAACGAAACCATCCACATGGAGAAACGACCATAAAGACACAGCACGTGACCAAGCAAACCAAAAGCTCAGACAGAGAACAAGCCGACCAAGAAACCAGAGAAGAGTTCAATAACAAAACCATGGACAGAGTTACCACTTACCGTCGCATACGTGAAACAAGTACCCAGGTGAAACCACGGTGGAAAACCAAGTATTCAGGTGAGAGAACCATAAAAAACGACCAAGTATCGACTGGTTTTCTCCAAGCCAGAGCCGAGCCGAGACCAGGTTACAGAACAGCGAGCTCACAGTGCCAAATGACCCAAAAGCGCGAAAAGAATCAACAAAAGGAGGAACGGGAGGATTAGGGTTTCCACTTAATCGAGGCGGACAGGTGTTAGCCAGAGAAGAGGGAAGGTACCAGAGGGTAGGTAGGACGTACCGCCATAATTAAACTCGG
>APFE031306084.1:0-22801 GCA_000404065.3 Pinus taeda
AGTGCAAGTGCAGTGCCTCTAAGTATGACACAGGAGCCCTAAGTATGAGTAAGTTGAGGTTTGAACTTTTGACCTAAACAAAGACATAAACATCTTATGAGTGCATTCACTAGCCAACAAACCATACCTTGGAACTAAGCTTGATTAAGAATTATTAGAATAATAGATTTAAATAATTAAATTTATATAAACTAAATTTATTGTTTGAGAGATTTTTCAATATATTTATATATTAAAATCACATTTCAAATAAAGAAAATTAACAATTTTACCAGAAATTTTGATTTAAAAAATTAAAATAATTAGACTTTTCTTTTAAAGAGTATAAAAAGGTACATTTATATAATGTTAAGAAGTAAATATACACCTTCAATATATAGTACAGATATGTATCTTTGTAATATATCACCTATTCTTTCAAAAGATTTAAGGCGTGCATTTATATGATTTTAAGCGTTAAACGTTAAAAAATTTATTTAAGAAAAATGTCAATCGCATTTTGAAAATAATATCTTTATAATGGTTAACGAAATAACTATGAATTTTGTCGAAAATAGAATATAGCTTAAAATAAAATGAAATTAAATATTTTTATAAATATTCATAAAGTTATAAAGGATTGAGAAAATTAAAATATAAAATTCATTTCAAATTGCAATATAATGCTCGTTGTTTTAAAAAATGTTTCAAATTTTAAAAACGTTTCAATACAATTTATATTCAAATTTTGAATTGTTCTAAAACATAAATTTTTAATTCAAAAATTAGAAAGTCATTGAAAATTTTATGTTTATATTAGTGATAAGAAATATTAATATATATAATTTTTTCAATTTTCTTAAAAAATATACATTTTTACTAGTTTATAGTTTCTATGGAGAGAGAGTTTTTTTTTTTAATATTGCTATTTTATCTAAGTCACTGTCTATTAATTATTCAAATATCTTTTCAATAGCAATTAAATAGTCAGTACATTATTTGGAAAATCATATTATTCATTTTTTTTAATCTATTTATTTCTACTTTCATATTAACCTTTATTTTCAAATAAAATATTTGTATGCCTTGCTACTAAGTTCACATCTCTACTTTATTTGGACTAATATAATATAAGTTCACATCTCTACTTTATTTGGACTAATATAATATAGTGATCTAATATTTTGTCTTTTAAAAATCACATTTTTTATAACATCTTAAAGTAAAGGATTCGTTTTAACTCCCACTCCCTCTAAAATAAGCCATTTTTTTTTTAACTCAAGTAATATCTTAGCTTTTTTTGCTAATCAATTTTGAGTTCAATGGCAACCTACTTGCTCCTTCATTCATGGTTCACTCTTTGATTCATGGTTTTAAGGAATTAACTATTTATTTTTGTTTTGTATGAGTTAGTGGTTGAATATGAAGATAATTCGATTACATTGAGTGTCTAAGAAATTTATTGGAGAATTGTGTAAACACATCTTTTATAAATGGAAAACAACATAAATTTTTTCAATCATGCATAAATTGGTTAATTTTGTAAAGTGAAAGGATAATGAAAATATTGCATTATCCAACAAGAAAGAACAATGATTAGCTCAAAATAACATTTAAATTTATAAAATTACAGAAAAATGAAATAATGAAAAAATGATTTTCTTGTTAGTGTTCTCCTTTCCACATTCTTTGTTACTTATGAAATTTGTTTAAGCCCATTCTAGTTGTTAAAAATACACCTCCTTTAGTTTCCTATCATTATAAATGCATGGTTGTTAGATCTATCTATGCTCCCACCATTTTTATATGGTTATAGTTGCTTGATGTCTCTCTTTTTGGTTTGATATTGTGACCTAGATCACTCTCCTTTCTCCCTTGTAACTATCATATAGATTGTATTCCAACATAACAATTTATATAGAAAAAATTACATATGATGAGTTTAATTATTTTCCTTTTCCCTTATACAAAAAAATATTCATACTATTAATTTACAAATGTAATATGTATAAAAACTAATAATATTTATATGCGAAAATAAAATGATAAATCATTAAAACTCATATATTAATACTTAATTAACAAGTGAATTGTTTACATTAATACTAACATATTTAATAAACTGGAAATAAAAAATATCAAAGCTTCTTATTTGAAAAAAATAAAACATAATCATTTTGAGATCCCAATTATCTTAAACTTCTAATACATTTACAAGAAACCAACATACAAATCTATTATCTTAAATGATATATCAAAATGCTTCACTACAAATTTTAAAAAAAAAGAATAACACTTGAACTAACCCTATATAATATGTTAGGTAAAATAAAAAGAGTCTGTATCCCAAATTTTTTAAAGGGAAATTATACCTGCGACAATCTTGAAACATATAATCACACTAATTGAAACATATAATCACAATAAAAATAGACATATAAATCATCTTAGGTATTCAATTTTTTTAAATGTATATATCGAAATGCTTAATTACAAATTAACAAAGAGATAACCCTTGGAAGCACGCTATATAATATATTAGGTAAAATACGAAGAGTGTCTCAAGTCATTTATTCTCTCAATCAATCACAATAAATAGTTTAAACAAATATATAATAATAAGTGAAAAAAGTCTAACTCAATCACCATAAATATTTTAACAAATATATAATAATAAGTGAATAAGTCTTAATCAATTTATAATTATTTAAACAGATATATAATAAATATTTAAACAGAATATAATAATAAGAAAAAGTTGTTTAATGTTTTTAATTAACTTATGTAAATCTTTCAACAACATTATATGACAAATGAATTTGAAGAAATTTTGTACAACTATTTTATAAAAAGAGTGGAATTGAATTAAATTAAATTTATAGTTTAAAATTTGATGAATTAAATTTAAATTATAATTTAAAATTAATAATTATTTAAGAAATAAAAAATTTAAAACAATTTAATTATATTTTTAAGTTGGAGTTTAGTGTTAGGTAATATACTGGTGTCTAAGTTGTAGAGATGTCGTTATATAATATTTGGTAAGATATATTTGATATTTTGATAAGATATATTTGATATTTTGGTAAGAGTTGAATTTTATTTAAATGAAATTTATAGTTGTAATGTTATATTTATGATAGTTTTTGTTGATAAGATCATACTTTTGTGTTGTTAGAATTATAAAGTAAGTGACAACGAAATTTGTTATTTATCAATAATAAATAGAATCTTTTTTTTTAACTTATTATACATTTTTTATTATTAATTTAATTTCTTAAAAACTATTCTCTCAAATTAACAAATGATGTCCTAATAAACTTAATCTACTAAAAATTTACAATTTAAATTAAAACATAAAATTGAGCTATCGAAATTTTTTTATAATAATATTAATTAATTAACCATTTAATTAATTTTTTCTGGTTAAAAAAATTACACGATACTTCTAAGAATTTACACAAGATACTCCTAATAACCTTAACCTCTAAAAATTTTAAATAAATAACATATTCAAAATTTTTAATGATATTAATTAAATTAACCATTTCAATTTAATTTCTTCTGGTTAAGTTAGCCATTTAAACTTTACCATATAATTCCCGGTTTATATACCATATTTTAATAATAAATAAATTTAATCTTTCTTACTCCTTAACCAAAATAAATAAATAAATAAATAATGGACACATCTATGTTTAAGATTTAATGGATGATCTTTGAAATGCAAATGTTGCAACGAAATTGCTTATGGTTTTATACATTGAATACGAAAAGGAGATGTGAGTGTGGGCTAAACCCATGAATGAGATCATTTTCATTACAAATCATTGTTGGAGTGTTCTACTCAAACTAAACTACATGTCAAAAAAGGCTAGTTGTACATGTGATGGATGAGACTTCACATGTCAAAAATTCTAGTTGTACATGTGGTAGATAAGACTTTACATGGTGGTGGATGAGGCTTTGCCTGTCCAATGCAACCTAAAGTTGGGCCGGGGGATAAAGTTGCGCTGCCATTTATTATTAGGTAAAGTGCTTAGTCATGACAAGAATTAATAAAGTTGCGCTGCCATTTATGATTAGGTAAAGTGTTTAGTCATAACATGAATTGTATTAATTCTGTTTAGATGTGTTTTTTAAGCTTTTTGTTTGTCTTATAGCACACGCCTTTGAATTCAGAGATAACAACAAAATCATATTTTACTTTATGAATATGCTCATGTCTTCTAGAACCTACCATGTCCTTTATTTCATTGTTTTTATTTATTATCTATAATGCAATATATTTTCATGTTTTTAGTTTGTTTTTGTTTTTTTAGTTGTTTGTACTATGTCATAGTTTTTTTTGTTTTTTAAAGTTGTTTGTATTGTTTTAATGTGAGTATATGATATAATTAGTATAAATTTCTTTAAAAGTAAAATACAATGTGTTACTTTTCATGTTTAAATAAATTGTATTTTTAAAATACTAATATAGTATATATAAGACCAATAAGTTTTAACTATAAACTTAAAATTTTCATGATATATACATATATATATATATTTTTTAAATGATATATAATATATAGTTAAGTTACATTAAAATATTTTACATCACATGTATATTCAACCTTTATCCCACAAATTAAAATGGTTTTTTATATTAATTAAATATTTTTAACGTATACGTGAAGTATAATTCTTATTAAAATATTTTAATTTTAACATTTTTTTCTATAGTATAGATATATATGAAGTTGAATATCAAAACCATATAGTTTTATTTAACTCTCCTTGTTGATATTTTGAAAAAAGTATAATATTTAAACATCTTAGTCCATGTATTTTTTTACTCTATTTATTTTTTATTATATAGCGACAATATTTTATTATTAGAGCATAATTTTTATTTTTTATTTCATTTCAAAGGGTGATAGATGGATAGAACTACACATCCCCTCATATTGGGTGTAGAATGGACCTCTCGGCTCAATATATATATATATATATAATATAATATATATATAATATATAGGTGAAATTTTCCTTGTTTTGAATTAGAAATTATAAAATATGTTGAGACATTTAGTTCAACCTTCAATCATGGAGATCCGACCAAATATAAAAATATATATTTTGTAAAGAGGAGAGAGGTAACTGAGAACTAAGAGAGAAAAAATTAAGAATGCAAAAACTGATAGACTGACCTAAGCGTCTTGGCAGAAAGATATCTGTAACAAAGGAAACATAAAACATAGACATGATAAAACTAGGTAGATTGGTCTAAATCTAAAACAAAAACCTGGATGGACTCTTTAGTATCCCTAAAGGCTCTTCCTACCAAGAGGGGTATGCTAAGATGTTCCTTTTGCTCCATCCTTTAGTCTAAGTCCCTCATATGATGGTCCAAATTCTCAAGGGAATGAAGAATATCTATGCAATGCTCATGTCAGTCTAAGAGAATTTGTCCCAATAAAAACTTCATCTTCCAATTGAGATCAACAATTTGAATATGTTAATTAAAATGACCCCTGGTATGCCCTATGTTCGGAATCCAATATGGTCATTTAGTAAGAACCTTTATCTGAGATGAGAAGTGAATGAGATGAAGCTTCCCCCTAAGCATGAGTGAGCTCTTCCTAAATATCTCTTAGTGTGAGGTGACAAGAGCATGTGGAAACATCCTCTAAATGTTGGTGCATGTGTGTACTCCTACAGATTTTCTCTTGGTAATAGGTGGCACCCCTTCAAACTCACGTCCTTTGACGAGGCATGGCGAAAAGGTCATGGAATTTATGAACCTCGAGAAAATACCAAGACATAGTTAAGACTTTAGTGAGCGCCACATAGGTTGAGTACCAGATAGGCTGTCACCACAACCAATGGGACCTCCAAAGTGATACACCAGATGCATCAACAAAAAATGAGGGGAAGGAGAAAAAGTGAGCCCTACCAAGAAATGAACCTTCATAAGACATCAAAGCGAAATATTATGATGAGCGCACTAAGACTACAAAGCATGCAGTAAGATAAAACAGGTTGAGGGAAGGATAAAGAGCACGAATGCGAAAAATGGGAGCCTAGGGGAACGAGAATGGAAGAAGGGTGAAAATGGAAGCGAGGGAGGTTGAGAACTAAGGGTGGGTTGACAAAAAAATGTTGAAGGGTAAGAAACAGAGAGAGAAGAAAAGTAGTAAGTGCAAGCACTAGTGTAGATGCTAACCTACCCAACCTACAAGAGATAAGAAAAAAAAATCTGAATTGGAAAGCAACATTACCAAATCCATTTTTTTGTAGCAGAGAAAAGAGGGAAACAACTCTTAATGGTTTTTGATAATTTAGTTTATCAAGAAAATTTTGTGTAAGCAAAATTATGCCAAGGTCTAGCTGAATACAATACCATACCAAACCCATTTCATACCCTATAGACTCCCACCTTCAATACCACTCCAAGCTACTTTCCTCGAGACCAAAATCAAAATATGGACTAGTGCACTTACATAATGGTGAACAATACATTGACGATGACAGTGATTTCATAGTATGATTGGCCACATAGATGGCTCACCTACCATATTTCCTTGCCATTAAAACATTCTTGGGGGCGTGTTGCCACATCCCCTGTTCTATTGGCTAGGTGGGATGATGGCAACCTACCCCCCACCACCCTTCTACCTTTATTGTTAGCTCGTTCAAGACTACAAAATCTGATGACAACTAAGCCGCTTTTACGCAACAAAGTTGTATCTTTACATAATTTGCATGTGTGGACCTGTGGGTTCTGGGCCCATGAATATATCAAAAGCTTTTTAATAGGCGGACTTCACAAGAAAACCTGACCAATCAAACGACAGTCCTTATGTGAACGTTTATGTCTGCAACCTAGATAAATTTAAACCCTCTTTGATAACATATTGGGTCCACCAGAAATGTTAACCTGTGTGCACTTTCATGCACGATTGTTGTCCAATCACTCAACTAATGAACAGTCTTGATGGTCAGAACTCAACGAGGTTTTAAGCTCATTGTATAAATCCTCATCGCATTCGAATTCAAAATTAACATTCGTGCTTATTAGCACGCGACATGTGTCTGACATGGAAAATTTTAGGGGCAAATGTTCGGGCTTTGGTGGGGTTTTAAATTTTTAGTGGGCGAATATTTTGTATCATAGTACATTTTTACAAATCACCTCAAATAGCCCACCTTATTTTAAGGGAGAGGGTAAAAAAGGTAAAATTAGCCCTTGAAATTAGGAGTTACAACCTTCCATTCGCCCATTTTCAAGAATAGGTTTTATTTAAGTGAATCCTATGGCCAAAGGCCCAAATACCATATTTATAAAAGAGGTATGGTAAATTAATAAAAATATAAATAAATGAGAGGTATGGTAAATAAATAAATCATTTTTTATATTTACTCCATAAGTCACCTTATATACATGCAAGGTTGTAAACAAATAAAAATATAAGTAAAGTGGAGGTATGGTAAATAAATAAAACGTCTTTTTATACTTACTCAAAAGGTATGGTAAATAAATAAATATATAAATAAACTAGACTAGACGCATGGTAAATAAATAAAACCTCTTTTTATATTTAGTCAATAACCCTTATTCTGAAGGCTCAAGAAAGAGGTTTTATTTAAGTGAATCCTATGGGCCAAATACCATATTTGTGAAAGAGGTATGGTAAATTAATAAAAATATAAATAAGTGAGAGGTATGGTAAACAAATAAAAGATTTTTTTATATTTACTTTGTAAGTCACCTTGTATTTATGAATGATATGGTAAATTAATAAAAATATAAAGAAATGAGAGTTATGGTAAACAATTTTTTTTTTAATACCATGCAAAAAAAACATTATTAACCCTAATATTAGTATTAATAAAAATAAAAATGGCACATGGTATTGACCCATGGTATTCACCAAAATGGCACATGGTATTGACCCATGGTATTCACTTGGAATGTAGCCTATTTAAATAGGGGAATTAAACCACAATAGATCCATCTTTACTCTAGATCTACTAACTCGCGAGAGATTGCGTTGCTAGGTTTTTGAAATCCCTCCCTCTCTGTACAAATAAAAACTACACTGTTATAGCTGGTAATTTCTTGTAATTTCTTGAGTAGTGGGTTATGTAAAAAATTGAGCTTTGTTTTGTATTTGTTGTAAAAAATTGGACTGGACTTTTATATGTTTTGATGCATTGAATCCATTTGTCTTTAGTGGGATATTAAACCAGCTGAATTCTGGGTAGTGGGTTATGTAAAAAATTGAGCTTTGTTTTGTATAAGCTGAATTCTGGGTAGTGGGTTATGTAAAAAATTGAGCTTTGTTTTGTATTTGCTGTAAAAAAAATTGGACTGGACTTTCAACAACGGTTTGTGCAGTAAATAGCATTACACTGTTGGGTTTTGTCCGAAATGAGGTTGAACACAAGTTCTTGTCTGCAAAGTCGGTTGTTGGGCGAGCCACCAAAAGGGTTGTTGTATCTAACCGAGAAATCATGCACGTTATGTTTTTGGTTTGAAAATTATTTCACAACTATTGTTTTTTATTGTAAAATTTGAAATTAGATAAAACTTGTACAAACAAATTTTAAAAGTGCAGTGTAAAAATAAAAACGTCATAAAAAAATTCATCGACAAATACATCAAATAACCCAAATACTACACAATAAAGTCGGCATAACAACAATAAAAAAAACTATATAATAAGGCGGCGTGCTAATAAAAATAAAAAAGAATGCGGGAATAAGATACATATATATATCATCGAAGCTTACTTGGCCAACACAAAATCAAATTACGGTTTGCATCCACGTGCTGCTACAATATTTTCGGTTGCCACCATCGGTTAATCACTGTTCTCTATTGCAAACAAGCGAGACAGAAGCTTTCACAATTGATCTTCAGCTTTTACAAAAACTCTTCTCTCTCGGTTCAACAAGGTTCGCTGAGTGATACGCAATATTTTTCATTATTTGAGTTTGAACTAGCACTGAAGTGTTGTCGGATTTTTAATCCGTTGTTATATTTCAGCTAGAAATTTCTCGTTGAATTTTATAACTTAATTTTTTATGTATATAATTATTACCGTTACGTAGCTGTGCACCCTGTTACCCATCCAATGGAAATTATAAGGAGGGCGAAAGTGCATTGAGAATGGTGATGGTCTACCATGATTACGTGGAAGTAAAGAGGTGGCATTTGAATCGAAGGTGTTAAAAAATATAATACAAATTGTAGGGGAAGACCAATTATCTCGTCAGGTAATGCCTGTTAGTACCATAACAAAACAAACCCTAGGAAAAATGTTTGAATACATAGAGTACCATGTACGCAACTCTTCTCATCCTGCCAACCTTATGAGGACATGGGATCTGAATTTCATCACCAATGTCGATATTCTCATGTTATTGGATCTAATAAAGGTAAGTATTGGTTGTTTCTTCTTTATTATGGATAAAGTAGCATTTGCATTGCAGGTGGCCAATGTTATCTGACATTTAACGCAAATTGTTTGTTTGTTGATATGTTTGTAAATTCTTTCTGACATGGATTGCAATATTTGTATTTGCATTGCAGGCAGCAGATTGGCTGGGTGTTGACAGTCTTCTGGATTTGACCGTTGAAGAATTGACTAGGGATTCTTGTCCAGGCCAAAGAATTGTTAAAGAAAACCGCATCATTTCATAATACTTCAGAAGACTAGTTGCACTCTAATCTTTCCATCCTACTCTAATTTTTCCTTGAAATACACATATTAGTTACTCTGGTTTTTTTTAACTTTATATTGAATTTTTTTTAATTATCATAATAGTTTTATTAGTAATGTGTTATAATGATTTTAATAAAAAGTATTTAATAGATATATAATTGTTTTTATTTTTTTATTATGGGTGATCATTTTTATTAATTAGAAAAAGAGTGTTAATATTAGAGTATAAAATATGTTTCTCAAAATAAAGTCAGCCCAAATTATGGGTGATTTGTTTTTGGTTATTTTATTTTTGGACTTTAAAGTCAGTCCAAACTTTGAAGAAAATGTGTGGTTTATCCAAGTTTCTTTTCTAAAGAAGCAAATATTTGATGTTTTCTTAGTCTTACAAAGAGGATGTATAATTTGTTTATGATTTATTTTTAGTTACTAAACCCTTAAAAAAAAGCCTCCCTCACTTACAAATTTACTAGTGAAACAATCTATATATTTTGAGACAAATTTCATGTGTAGAAGAAAGCTTGTGTTCCTTGCACTGCACAGGCATTCAGTTCATACAATTCTCACACTTATTTACTTCATTTTTTGGACACTTGCATGTTATACTAATAAACTATTTGAGTTTGTGAGAATCAAGTGGATTTTAGTTTATGAGAAATCAAGCTCAAGTGATTTTAGAACAGATTTAGTAATTCTTAATACCTTGAGATTTAGTATCATGTACTTGATGCAATTTCAAGAATATTTCCCCGGTTGTATTTAAATGTATTGGGATATGTGTAGATCAATATCTGAAACTTTACATGAATGTATTGGGACATGCGTAGATCAACATTTGAAACTTTACATGAAAGGTATGTCTCGTTTGCATCTTGAGTTGTTGTTAGATGATCTACATCATTTCTAACCACACCACCATCCAACACTATCATTGAACCTGTTGAATGATTTACATAATTTCAACACCATGACTAATGTAGCTCAAGCATCTCCATTCTAACTTCCTTCAAGAAAAAATGCTTCCTTGGAGTTTGGAACCCCTACTTCTTCAATTAAAGAAAAGTAATTGCTATGCACAAGGTGAAATCCTCAAATGGTGATTTCCTTCTAACAATTTGAAATTCCTATTTCAATTCCCTCACACGAGTCTTATAGTTTTCAAATCTAATATCAATGCATATATATTATATATATATATATATATATATATATATATATATAATATATATATATAATCCTTATCATTTATATTAAATTGTATTATGGTTGGCTTAAATTAACTTAGTTTATTTTACAATATTTAAAAGTTATAAATATCTTGTTAAACCAATTTTAATCATAATCCAAATGATAAACTAAAAATTTGAAGATTAAGAGTCTCAATAAAAGTTATATAATGTACAAGCAAAGTACACACCAGATAACCCACTTTGTTTTCTTGAATTTGTGCCAAAAATAATCAAGAACAAATAATATTATGTACAACATTTGTATGTGCAAAAAAAATGCCAAAAAACAATATTTTATGTACAAAGTTGAGTGCACAAACATATAAATACAACAAATTGTTGCCACATTTAAGAAAAATGTGAAAAAAAAATCAAATAAGTTACAGTAACAAAAATGGGAAAAGTGAAATATTATTCAAGCTTAATCTTTTAGAAGAAAATAAAATCATCTCTATTTTACAAATTTATTAGTAAACAATCTATATATTTTGAGACAAATTTCATGTGTGCCAAAGAAAGTTTGTGTTCCTTTCTCCACACATGCATCCCCTTTGCACACCTTTTCTCCCCAACATACTCCCTCTTTTGCACATCCTTTATTTAGCAAACATCCCCTACTCTACACACCACTTGTTTCCTGCAGCTACTTCCTTGGCCTTGGCAATGTCAAATATATCATGAGACAAGTATTTATTCTAGTGTTAATATCTATACTAATCATTTAATGGAATGGACAATAATACCCATTTCACCATATTTAAATAGCAACACACTCACCTCCATCACATTCATATGGAGACAGTAAAAATTTTCAATGACATGTTTTATTTCCTTTGTAATCATTTACGATATCTTTAACATGTAAAATGCATTCCAAAGAAACATTAAATTTAAATATTCTTTAAATTAGGTATTAAAATTATTATATTGAATTAAAGATCAATATTCTTTCAATATTTTGTTATTTAAAATACATTTAAATTAAATCTAAATTATTTTTTAAGATTTATAGGACAATTAAACTAAATAAGGATATTAATCCACACTAAAAAAACATTATTTTTTTTCATTCGTTTTTTATTTCTATAAATGATATACTATTAATGTTTATTATTTATTTTAAAAAAATAAAACAAAAAATAATAAAACCTTCAAACATATTTCCAACCTAAATAAATCATATGTAAAGTGGTAAAACATTTTAATATTATATGGTACCGGGTGAACCATGTGTAAACCAACTCTTTATAAACCATATACATAGTATACATTATATTTGAATTAGGACTTCTTTGATTCATAATAATTGTATCAGTATTTTTTGGTAAAAATTACAAAAGGAAAATTGTAGTCGATGCATTTTAAACTAGCCGATGTGGTTTATCTTGCCTTGAAAATGAACCACATTAATTGGTTCCAAACATTGTTGACGAAATTTTTCTTATATACTTTTTACCAAAATACTAATACAATTATTATATAGTATATTATATTACAAATCATGAAAAAATCCACAAATCAAAGGCAAAAAATCTGTGAAATTGACCACGTACAGATAAATATACCAAAATATTAAAATGGACCGCGACCAAGTTTGATTACCTAAGTCGAGACCCTACGTTGACTATATGATTTCATCCACGTTTGCATAATGCCATCAAAACATATTTATACTTTCCACCATGACTTCCATAGTAATACTATAAACATAACTAGCATTTGTGCCTTATGTTGCAAAGGAAACGAGGTAAGGCATAGAGTGGGGAAGAATAGGGACATGTGAATGGACAATTGCAAGGGTGGATGATAATGAGTTACAATTGCAATAGTTAGTTGTGTATTTTGAAAATGGATATTTTGTAAATGATAATAGATTGTGGAAGAATAGCGACATGTGAATGGAGATTGTTGAAAGAAAGGGTGGATGATAATGAGTTAGAGTTGAAAGTATTAGTTATGTGTATTTTGAATATGGATATTTTGTAAATAATAGTAGTGTGTGGAAAAATAACAACATGTGAATGGACATTGTTGAAAGCTAGGGTGGATGATAATGACTTATACTTGAAATGATTAGTTATGTGTATTCGAATATGGCTATTTGGTAAATAATAGTAATGTCTTGTAGAGGTTATCCATTATCCATGTTGTTGTTTTTGTTTATGTGAACATGTTTTTGTACATTATTTTAAAGTTTTTTTTTTCTTGTCTTCTGAGATGTAATTTTTCCATATGCTACCTATTTATGGTGTTATAGGAAAATACTATTATATTGTAATGGAAGAGGTGAAAGAAACGATATGACATTGTGAACAACATCATGGTCGTCATTCCATATTTGAAAATGCATGAAAAATTGTTGGAGCCATGATGATAATAATAAAAATTCCAGCATGATTTTGAAAAGATTTAGCTAAATTTTTTGAAAATGTGGATTATAGTTGTCACATTTTAGAATTTTGAGTGCCTTAATTTTGCACAGAAAATGATAGAAATTACAGCACGATTTTGAAAAAATCCAGCTAAGTTTTTTGAAAATGTCAATTACAACGGTCAAGCTTCAGTATTTTGGGTACCCAGGCATTCATGATGGATGCTAAATCCATTTCCGCCATCCAAAAACAATTTAAACACTCCCACAGTCAAATTTCAGAATTTGTCGTCCAAACAAAATTGTGACATCTTTAGATAAGACTAGAAAAAAATGGTCTACCTTTGTGTGGGAAACATGATTGAACATCAAAGTTTCAAACGAATGCGTACACACATAGAGGATTATTATGGAAGATTCCTTCTTGAGGGAATCGTAATATAAGCCATGAGGATATTAAATGTCCTTAAAAACTAAAGCATAGAACTTGGGAGCTTCAAGACCCAGGAATGGAATTTGGTATTTGGTAACATTTTACAAGGGAAACATGATTGAACATCAAAGTTTCAAACGAATGCGTACACGCATAGAGGATTATTATGGAAGATTACTTCTTCAGGGAATAGTAATATTTTCAAACAAATGTGTACATGCATAGAGGATTATTATGGAAAATTCCTTCTTCAGGGAATAGTAATATAAGCCATGAGGATATTAAATGTCCTTAAAAACTACAGCACAGAACTTGGGAGCTTCAAGACCCAAGAATGGAATTTGGTAACATTTTTAAATGGAGTTTCCAATACAAACTGATGGGAATCACCCACAAGCTTTCAAGTTCATGGCCCCTAAATTTTTGCATTCTTGATAATGTTTTCACACCGTTTCAATGTCAATTTGATGATGCTTCCAAAAAAAAATTACAAAACAATTTTATAAGTTTTAATTTCTATCTATAAAATAGCTACTCCATCATGAAGAATAGAGAACTTGCGAGCTTCGAGACCCAGGAATGGAATTTGGTAACATTTTAAATCGAGTTTCCAATACAAGCTTTCTCAATTTGATAGACTCACCTACAAGCTTTCAAGTTCGTGGGCCCTAATTTTTTGCATTCTTGATGATGTTTTCTCACTATTTCAATGTCAGTTTCATGATGCTTCCAAAAAACTATAAAACAGGTTTAAAGTGTTAGCTTTTATCTATAAATTAGCTACTTCATCATGGAGAATACACATTTTTTAGGTTTTATTTGGCATTTCACATCATGTTGTATTATGATTCATTGTGTAAGTAAAGCAACATTGTGAATCTAGTGTGAGGAGGACCAAGGTGTATTTAGTAGTCACAATTGATTAAGGGATGAGGCACATTGAAGAGTCATAGATAAGAGAGATGCACTGAAGAACATTTTGGTAGTACATCATGAGAAATTGTGTGAGGCATTTTTCCACCATTTGGTCATCTCAGCATATTTGTTACTTTCTGAAACTAGCATTTCCCAGGTATGCTTGTCCAGTAAAGTTTGTTATGTGATTGACTATAGTGTTGTAAGTTACACTGCATGGTTTCTTAAATTCTGCTATGGTTTTACTAATTCCCTATATGGTCTGCTAAAGCCAAAATATTATAGCTTATGACATGACGTGTGAAGTTTACTTTCCAAGCTTTAGATATAGAAAATAGTAGCTGAGTTTTGTTACTTGTTAATTGTTGAGTAGTTGGGTATACTAACATGTGAAGTTTACTTTCTAGGCTTTAGTTATAGAAAACAATAGCTGAGTTTTGTTACTTGTAACTTGTTGAATAGTTGAGTATACAAATTTAGATGAATATATTACTATAAGTGCTAGTATGTGGTTGGGCACATCATCATTTAGAAAGAAGAAACAAACGACACAGCAAAAAGAGTTAGCATCCATCTTAGTTCCCAAGGTTGAAGTTCAACAAATTAGATGTGTAGCCAGCTCATTGAAATAGGATTTAAGTTTGGAACTCATAATTTTAAGCCAAGTTCCCCAATTTGAAATAAGTAGCCACCTTCAACATGCACATAAATTCTATGGTGGGTTGGGCAAAATTACAAGAAAAATATGTATGTATTAAGAATAATTGATGATATAGCCGTGGGTTGTTCTCAATGGTGATAGTCAGCAACATTTCATTGTATTATTCCCATACAAGGGGAGGCCACACTTGCTGCCGAGTTAATAAAAAATGTGTTGGTATAATCACCTTACTTACAATGACAATAACCACTATTACACTAGCAGCACATCAAATCATATCTAAACACCAGTACACAAGAAGTTTATTATATCAAAGTAAATGTAACCCGCATGTCTAATTCAACTCCATTACCAGTAGTTCATTCTATCAATTTGTGATGCTTATATGACATATATTGTCTAAAATGACGCAAGCATAAAAGTTCAATGTAGTATTACAAGCCTCCTGGTCTGGTTGAACTCGTTTTGTCAATTTGTGATTCTTATATATCATATAGTCTTTAAGAAAGCAACAAAGAAAACTTACTACAGTCTCGTAAGCCTCCTGCTTTAGTTGACATTCCATTCATTTACATTCCAAGGAAAATTGTAAAGTTATAACTAAAATTGTAAGTTGGTTTGGATGGCATAAGACCCAACATATCAAATCAGCAAAGGTAATTACTAAAATTCAGGTTATAAAGTCCCAAAGTCGTTGGCATTGCTCCACTATGAAAATTGTTGTTCTTAGTGAAACTGCATATTTATGATACAAAGAAAGTGTAGATACAATATGATCTTTGGATGATAAGCCTTCACCTAAAAGCTAAAGTGTCGACACATCCTTAGCCTAAGATATCTCTAAATAGAATGGACACAATAAGCTTTAAAACATGACATTCACTAAACTCGTTCTTTGAAACAAATTTCAAAGTATTCTCAGTTATTAACTTGCATATCTACAAGCATACAGTGCAACAGGGTAAGTATAAACAGGGCAGGCCACAACAGAAAAGGTCTGAAGCTGATGCAGCTTCTCTTGGTTACAGAGCCTCTCTTCACTTTGTCCGCTGTATGAGAAGTACATCTAGAAAAGCTAGCAAATTGATCAACTGGAAATCCAACATACCATTACATTTCCTTGAAGAGCTATTTAATCCTAATCCAGATTTGAAACCATTAACAACTCACAACTAGTGCAACATAAATGTTTGCCAAATCATGGAAATACATGTAAACAAAGAAAACTACTATGCTAGGCATACTAAGCAACCTAGAGTGATTTGATTATAGTTCACCTTAAAACTGTTTGACAAGTTTAGATGAATATATTATTGTAAGTGCTAGTATGTGGTTGGGCACATCATCATTTAGAAAGAAGAAACAAACGACACAACAAAAAGAGTCAGCATCCGTCTTAGTTCCCAAGGTTGAAGTTCAACAAATTAGATGTGTAGCTAGCTCATTGAAATAGGATTTAAGTTTGGAACTCATAGTTTTAAGCCAAGTTCCCCAATTTGAAATAAGCAACCACCTTCAACATGCACATAAATTCTATGGTGGGCTGGGCAAAATTACAAGAAAAATATGTATGTATTAAGAATAATTGATGATATAGCCGTGGTTGTTCTCAATGGTGATAGTTAGCAACATTTCATTGTATTATTCCCATACAAGGGGAGGCCACACTTGCTGTCGAGTTAATAAAAAATGTGCTGGTATAATCACCTTACTTACAATGACAATAACCACTATTACACTAGTAGCACATCAAATCATATCTAAACACCAGTACACAAGAATTTTATTATATGAGAGTAAATGTAACCCGCATGTCTAATTCAACTCCATTACCAGTAGTTCATTCTATCAATTTGTGATGCTTATATGACATATATTGTCTAAAATGGCGCAAGCATAAAAGTTCACTCCAGTACTGCAAGCCTCTTGGTCTGGTTGAACTCATTTTGTAAATTTGTGATTCTTATATAACATATAGTCTTTAAGGAAGCAACAAGAAGACTTTAGTACAGTCTCGTAAGCCTCCTGCTTTAGTTGACATTTCATTCATTTACATTCCAAGGAAAATTGTAAAGTTATAACTAAAATTGTAAGTTGGTTTGGATGGCCTAAGACTCGACATATAAAATCAGCAAACGTAATAACAAAAATTCAGGTTATAAAGTCCCAAAGCCATTGGCATTTCTCCACTATGAAAATTATTGATCTTAGTGAAACCGCATATTTACGATATAAAGAAAGTGTAGATACAATATGATCTTTGGATGATAAGCCTTCACCTAAAGGCTAAAGTGTCGACACATCCTTACCTGAGATATCTCTAAATAGAATGGACACAATAAGCTTTAGAAGATGACATTCACTAAACTCGTACTTTGAAACCAATTTCAAAGTATTCTCAGTTATTAACTTGCATATATACAAGCATACAATGCAACAGGGTAAGTATAAACAAGGCAGGCCATAGCAGAAAAGGTCTGAAGTTGATGCAGCTTCTCCTAGTTACAGAGCCTCTCTTCACTTTGTCCATTGTATGATAAGTACATCTAGAAAAGCTAGCAAATTGATCAACTGGAAATCTAGGATACCATTACATTTCCTCGAAGAGCTATTTAATCCTAATCCACATCCGAAACCATTAACAACTCACAATTAGTGCACATAAATGTCTTCCAAATCATGGAAATACATGTAAACAAAGAAAAATACTATGCTAACCGTAGTCAGCCTAAGTGATGAAACAATATCACCAAAAGTTCAAACTAAGCATGTTACCAATAAAAATGTTGGCTAAATATATAAACATTCTTAATCATCCACTTCTACCTACCTTCTTATTATTAGGCCTTTACCAACATGTGTGTGATTAAGTTGTTTCTCATCTTTTATCAGCTACCAGGTTTGATAGAAAAAAAGTGCAAATTTACCGCCTCCACTATCTAACAGATCTGCTAATTTTTGAATCATTCAAAACTTGAACAGGGCCAATATATTGAAATAACACCATGAGAGCCTCAGAACTTGTGCCTTCATTTATAAGCTATCTTAACTAAGCCATTTTTTTTGGTAATCCAAATAACAAAAAAAAACATTCCATTTCTTTCCTTTAAAACATATATTTTTATCCAACAACTTCTAGTGGCATGCAGAGGCAGATTTATTAACTTTTACCATTCACGCTAGTCTTCGTATGTAGAGGCAGATTCATTGAAATCAGATATTTCTTTCAGCAAAATATAGTGGTGTGATGAATAGGTTGGCAATGATTAAATGACCCCTGGTCCACTGCAACGAGGAGAACATGATTCAATAACTATTCAAAGGCTCTGCATGTACAAATCTAGTACACTATTTTCTTCTGCCCAAGCTGCATTTATGGTTGTGATTATCACATTCTTGTTAGGCATTGAAGTTTTCTCTAGATCACTCCCTAAATCAAAGGTAGTTACAGATGAATTCAACTCTGAACTCTACAAGAAATTGGCTCTTAATTGAACTGTAATAGCCATGGAAATTTATTTATAAAAAGTATGCCATCAACTACACAATTGATATCTACAGAAATAGAAGGCTAGAAAACAAGAATTTTAATTTATAAGATCCAATTTACATGGTTGGTCAACATGTACAAACCCCTTGTTTCATCGCTCTGTCCAAGTGGGGAATAGTAATATGATAGTGGAATCACTATTGTGAATATGCAGAGACATAATATTACGGCATGCTTATAGATCGTTGTTGGTTGAATGATTTGCAATTGGCTTTCAAGCTACTATTCACCATAAGTTGGATCTACAAAATATTAATTGGATCTGAAGAACAAATAAAGCTAGGATAAAAGGTCCAAATTTATGAAATTATTAGTTTCTTCCTTCCCCACCTTTCCATTGTTATTATTATTATTATTACCAGATAGCTTCTTGGATGCCGTCAAACAATTAATATTTATTTTATTAGAACAAATCAAGGTACGGATAGAAAGCTAAAAATTTTGAAATTATTAGTTTCTTCCTTCCCCTCTTTTTCGCTCTTAGCATTATGACACTTCCTTTCACATCCTACAGTGGATTGAACTTGCAAGAAAATTTGAGGTGACCTTATACCTCTGCCTCTTCTGTTCATTTTTGTACAGAAGGAGGTATATACATCTTCAGTTCATATTTCTAGCCATTATCAGCACCTAATACATGATTTTGTATACATGGTATTAAATTTTCATCATGTTTGAACTCAACTATTTGCCTTCCAAGGCTGGCTAAAATGGTTGTTGGGCTGAGGGCCTCCACTGCAAATATTTTTATTGATAATGGCCCTTATAGAGAGTTTATTTTCAAGCATTTTCAAGTGGCTTCTGTGGATGAAGAAAGTGCAGCAGTAGTTCTAGTAAGTTGATCAGTCTATAAAAGAAATTCCCATCTGAAGCCCTAAGTAGGCTATGAGTGAGACTTTTTGCCTCTACATAAGAGTTCATTAGATAATGTGCTCTACAAACCCCTCTCACATACTCAACTACATGACTACCCTATTCAAGAAGCTAGCTATTCCGATAAGCATGTGAATGAAAATCACCTATACAATTTACCAATTACAACAACAACCAACCAACAAAAAAAAAATTGTACTCAGCAGACTAAGGCAACAAACTACTCAAGTAATAATCCTCAAAAGGGCCAATATACTGGGATTCTCCATTCAACTAGGTATTACCACCTATATTTTATCCTGATTTAAGTATATTTCCAATAACAATTCACCAAACCGTATTCAGCCTATGTGATGAAACAATATCACCAAAAGTTCAAACTATGCATGTTACCAATAAAACTGTTGGCTAAACCTATAAACAATCTTAATCATCCACTTCTACCTGCCTTCTTAGTATTAGGCTTTTACCAACATGTGTGTGATTAAGTTGTTTCTCATCTTTTATCAGCTACCAGGTTTGACAGAAAAGAAGTGCAAATTTCCTGCCTCCACTATCTAACAGATCTGCTAATTTCTGAATCATTCAAAACTTGAACAGGGCCAATATATTGAAATAACACCATGAGAGCCTCAGAACTTGTGCCTCCATTTATAAGATATCTTAACTAAGCCATTTCTTTTGGTAATCCAAATAACAAAAAAAACATTCCATTTCTTGCCTTTAAAACAAATATTTTCATCCAACAACTTCTAGTGGCACGCAGAGGCAGATTCATTGAATTTTACCATTCACACCAGTGTTGGTATGCAGAGGCAGATTCATTGAAATCAAATATTTCTTTCAGGAAAATATAGCAGTGTGATGAATATGTTGGCAACGATTAAATGACCTCTGGTCCACTGCAATGAGGAGAACATGATTCAATAACTATTCAAAGGCTCTGCATGTAAAAATGTAGTACATTGTTTTCTTCTGCCCAAGCTACATTTATGGTTGTGATTATCACATTCTTGTTAGGCATTTAAGTTTTTTCTATATCACTCCTTAAATCAAAGGCAGTTACAGATGAATTCAACTCTGAACTCTGCAAGGGATTGGCTCTAAATTGAACTGTAATAGCCATGGAAATTTATTTATAAAAAGTATGCCATCAACTACACAGTTGATATCTACAAAAATAGAAGGCTAAAAAATAAGAATTATAATTTATAAGATACAATTTACATGGTTGGTCAACATGTAGAAACCCCCTCCACTGCAAATATTTTTATTGACAATGGCCCTTACAGAGAGCTTATTTTCAAGCATTTTGAAGTGGCTTCTGTTGATGAAGAAAGTGCAGCAGTAGTTCTAGTAAGTTGATCAGTCTATAAAATAAATTCCCATCTGAAGCCCTGAGTAGGCTATGAGTGAGACCTTTTGCCTCTACATAAGATTTCATTAGATAATGCATTCTACAAACCCCTCGCACATACTCAACTACATGACTGCCCTATTCAAGAGCTAGCTATTCCAATAAGCTTGTGAATGAAAATCACCTATACAATTTACCAATTACAACAACAACCAACCAACAAAAAAAAATGTACTCAGCAAACTAAGGCAACAAACTGCTCAAGTAATAATCCTCAAAAGCGCCAATATACTGGGACTCTCCATTCAACTAGGTATTACCACCTGTATTTTATCCTGATTTAAGTATATTAACAGTAACAATTCACCAAACTGTAGTCAGCCTATGTGATGAAACAATATCACCAAAAGTTCAAACTAAGCATGTTACCAATATAACTGCTGGCTAAACCTATAAACAATCTTAATCATCCACTTCTACCCGCTTTCTTAGTATTAGGCCTTTACCAATAGGTGTGTGATTAAGTTGTTTCTCATCTTTTATCAGCTACCAAGTTTGACAGAAAAGAAGTGCAAATTTCCTGCCTCCACTATCTAACAGATATGCTAATTTCTAAATCATTCAAAACTTGAACAGGGCCAATATATTGAAATAACACCATGAGAACCTCAGAACTTGTGCCTCCATTTATAAGCTATCTTAACTAAGCCATTTATTTTGGTAATCCAAATAACAAAGAAACCATTCCATTTCTTGCCTTTAAAATAGATATTTTCATCCAACAACTTCTAGTGGCATGCAGAGGCAGATTCATTGACTTTTACCATTCATGCCAATCTTGCTATGCAGAGGCAGATTCATTGAAATCAGATATTTCTTTCAGCAAAATATAGCAATGTGATGAATATGTTGGCAACGACTAAATGACCCTTGGTCCACTGCAACGAGGAGAACATGATTCAATAACTATTCGATGGCTCTGCATGTACAAATCTAGTACACAGTTTTCTTCTGCCCAAGCTGCGTTTATGGTTGTGATTATCACAGTCTTGTTAGGCATTGAAGTTTTTTCTATATCACTCCCTAAATCAAAGGCAGTTACAGATGAATTCATCTATGAACGCTGCAAGAGATTGGCTCTTAATTGAACCGTAATAGCCATGGAAATTTATTTATAAAAAGTATACCATCAACTACACAATTGATATCTACAGAAATAGAAGGCTAGAAAACAAGAATTATAGTTTATAAGATCCAATTGACATGGTTGGTCAACATGTAGAAACCCCTTGTGTCATCGCTCTGTCCAAGTGGGGAATAATAATATGACAATGGAATCACTATTGTGAATAAAAAGTATTCCATCAACTACACAATTGATATTTATAGAAATAGAAGGCTAGAAAACAAGAATTATAATTTATAAGATCCAATTTACATGGTTGGTCAACATGTAGAAACCACTTGTGTCATCGCTCTGTCCAAGTGGGGAATAATAATATGACAGTGGAATCACTATTGAGAATATGCAGAGACATAATACTATCGCGTGCTTATAGATAGGTGTTGGCTGAATGACTTGCAATTGGCTTTCAAGCTGCTGGTTCACCATAAGTTGGATCTACAAAATATTAGTTGGATTTGAAGAACAAATAAAGCTAGGATAAAAGGTCCAAATTTATGAAATTATTAGTTTCTTCCTTCCCCACCTTTCCATTGT
>APFE031306084.1:23059-35834 GCA_000404065.3 Pinus taeda
TCAAACAATTAATATTTATTTTATTATAACAAATCAAGGTACGGATAGAAAGCTAAAATTTCTGAAATTATTAGTTTCTTCCTTCCCCTCTTTTTCACTCTTAGCATTATGACACTTCCTTTCACGTCCTACAGTGGATTGAACTTGTAAAAAAATTTGAGGTGAACCTTATACCTCTGCCTCTTCTGTTCTTTTTTGTACAGAAGGAGGTATATACATCTTCAATTCATATTTCTAGCCATTATCAACACCTAATACATGCTTTTGTATACAGGTAATTAAATTTTCATCATGTTTGAACTCAACTATTTTCCTTCCAAGGCTGGCTAAATGGTTTTTGGGTTGAGGGCCTCCACTGCAAATATTTTTATTGACAATGGCCCTTACAGAGAGTTTATTTTCAAGCATTTTCAAGTGGCTTCTGTGGATGAAGAAAGTGCAGTAGTAGTTCTAGTAAGATGATCAGTCTATAAAAGAAATTCCCATCTAAAGCCCTGAGTAGGCTATGAGTGAGACTTTTTGCCTCTATAGAAGAGTTCATTAGATAATGTGTTCTACAAACCCCTCTCACATACTCAACTGCATGGCTGCCCTATTCAAGAAGCCAACTATTCCAATAAGCATGTGAATGAAAATCACCTATACAATTTACCAATTACAACAACAACCAACCAAAAAAAAATGTGCTCAGCCGACTAAGGAAACAACCTGGTCAAGTAATAATCCTCAAAAGGGCCAATATACTGGGACTCTCCATTCAACTAGGTATTATCACCTATATTTTATCCTCATTTAAGCATATTCCAGTAACAATTCACCAAACTGTAGTTAGCCTATGTGATGAATCAATATCACCAAAAGTTTAAACTAAGCATGTTACCAATAAAATTTTTGGCTAAACCTATAAACAATCTTAATCATCCACTTCTACCTTCCTACTTAGTATTAGGCCTTTACCAACAAGTGTGTGATTGAGTTGTTTCTCATCTTTTATCAGTTACCAGGTTTGACAGAAAAGAAGTGAAAATTTCCTGCCTCCACTATCTAATAGATCTGCTAATTTCCAAATCATTCAAAACTTGAACAAGGCCAATATATTGAAATAACACCATGAGAGCCTCAGAACTTGTGCCTCCATTTATAAGCTATCTTAACTAAGCCATTTCTTTTGGTAATCCAAATAACAAAAAAACCATTCCATTTCTTGCCTTTAAAATAGATGGAGCTTGCAATAAGGGTGGGAAAATGATAGTTAATGAGTTGGAGTAATGGTTAGATAGCAATAAGGGTGGGAACAAACTCTATGTTTTATATTAAGTTTTGGTTCTTTGGAACAAAGATTGTGTTTTATTATGCATGCATCACAGTCTCCAATTTTGTTTTTCCCTGATGCAATGATAGTAGCTATTGTTAAGAAACATCTTGACGCTTTGAAGATCAGAAGAGATGAATCTTGGTATTTCATACAGTGAGAGGAGGCATTTGGTAGAAGTTAGAACGGACTGAGAATTCAGCTTTCTTTTTCAGTGAAGGTTTGACATTTCAGAATCATCCCAGTGATACATTGACAATTTGGCCAGGGATTTGTGATCCAACTATGCCAGCTAATTCCACTGAGTGTCAGCTTCAATTTCCATATCCAATTTATAGTAGTTTTAACAGTCTGGTTTGAAGGTGGCCAGGGCATCCCTTCCAATCGATGTTTGGGCCCTCGATCAAGTAAAATATTACCTCTCCTCAGATAGAGGTAGCATTCCACATAGCTGTTCATGGAAAAATTCTTAGATTAACTTGATTTATAGGAACAAAATATTGCTAAGTATTTACATGACCATGTCTCCTGCAGTTTAGAAACATCTACTCTATCCCATTACAAATTTACATGAAATTGTGTTAATGCATAAATTATCCTGAAACTGATGAAATAACCTTCGCAAGACATTAAACCACCTTCACCATACTAAGTATTAGATGATTAGTAACATTTATACATGGCCAACAACTCCAACTTTGGGGAAAATAGGCTTTCAGCATTGATATATGCCACCCAAAATGCTTAGAGAAAATGTCAAATTCAGAGTCCCAAAGTCCCAATTTTGGAAAAATGGATTTTGGAAAAATGGAATGTAAGCATTGATGTATGCCAAGCGTAATGATAGCATAGAATATCAAATTCACAAATGCCAGACGCTAATCCAATAATCCATTTATGGACAAAATAAAAGGGCTGCTTCAATCCTACAGGCCTAAAATTAATAAAGGAAGCAGAATTTCACATGTAAAAACTATGATTACCCTGTTCAAGAATAAGTAGTTCTATTTCACATATATCCCATATTACCTTGGAAGGCAAAAGCAATCCAAAATGAAATTTCACATGTAAAAATTATGACTACCCTGCTCAAGAATAAATGGTTTTATTCTACATCGATGCAATATTATCTTCAAAAGAAAAATATGACAGGAGTACATTGGATAACAAAATTGTGAATACAAATCCTACACAACTCATTTCACTACACAGAAAAACCAATACAATCCGCAACAAAATTTCAAGAAAAATTATGAACTATCTATTCTACAAAGGAATCTCAATGATGACATTATCCACGTGAGAATCAGAATTAATATTACCCATAGTATCTAACTGAGGCCCAGGTGCCTATTCCTCTGCAGGGTTAATCTCCACTGAATTCTAAGGCTTTTCGGTCGATGGGTGTTGATCAATATTAATAATTTCAAACACTGCCTCTACAAATGGGGCATATGGAGCACTGGGAGAGCCAAACATCTGCACAGGGAACATGGAAACAATGGCTACATTTTGGTAACACAAGGCATTTATCACCATCCTTGAATTGATCAAGACAAACCACACATTCAAGATCGCTATTGATGCAAATATTTTCAACATCATTCTTCTTATCATTGCTGCTCTGTTCGGCCTTGGTGGTGCAAAAGGAAATAGGAAATTTCTGGAACTCAGACTTAGAAATATCAGATCTTAGGGTGAACGGCAAGGATGAAAATTCATGAACCGTTTTAGTTTCATGAACCGTTTTAGTTTTGGATCAACGATCAAACTTTGTTCAATCGTATAACACCACAAATCCACGGTGAACAATAGGACACGACGACGGCTGGGGCAATTCATTTCAAAGGGAAATGCCTTACGGCGTAATTAATGAACTGTGATTAAAATGGATGAAAAAGATAATGAATATGTTAAATTTTGAATAAAATATTGATTTTTTTTTTAGATTTCATGATAAATTTGATGGAAAAGGATGTTGGATTTCAAGTAAAAAAGGATATAAGAAAAAAATATGGATAGTATAAGCTTAACACCTTTATTTATGAGGTTACTGGTAAATGTAGATATTTAGATTTTTTTTAGATTTTTTTTCAATGGAGTGGTTGGGTGCATAGTGGCTATTTGAATGTAGATGTTCTTGCATAAAATTGGGGATATTCTCCTAGTAAAGAGTTGTCATTGATGCCTCTACATTGAGTTGGGATTCATATGAGGATGCCCCCTTCTCTTTCTTCGACCAAGATAACCATGGGAGGAGATGGGATGCACCATGGTGAGGGATAGAGTAAGGTTCAGAGGGATGAAAGGAAGGTAAATAGGGAAAAGGCTATGTGAATGTAGATGTTCTTGCATAAAATTGGGGATATTGTCCTAGTAATAAGTTGTCATTGATGCCTCTACATTGAATTGGGATTCATATGAGGATGCCCCTTCTCTTTCATCAACCAAGATAACCATGGGAGGAGATAGGATGCATGATGGTGAGGGATAGAGTAAGGTTTATAGGGATGAAAGGAAGGTGAATAGGGAAAATGCTATGTGAATGTATATATTCTTGCATAAAATTGGGGATATTCTCCTAGTAATGAGTTGTCATTGATGCCTCTAGATTGAGTGGGATTCATATGAGGATGCCCCCTTCTCTTTCTTTGACCAAGATAACCATGGGAGGAGCTAGGATGCACCATGGTGAGGGATAGAGTAAGGTTCAAAGGTATGAAAGGAAGGTGAATAAGGAAAAGGGACTAAAAAGCACCAAATTTAGTGGTGACCGCTGTGTGTGTGTGTGTGTGTGAGAGAGAGAGAGAGAGAGAGAGAGAAAGAGAGAGAGCAAAACAATCCCTAAATAGAACAACAAGGCAAAAAAACATGAAGAAGTGAGTATGGAGAAAATGAACAAAGATAGATAGAGAAAGGAGGCCACCCTACCTCTTAACCAAAGAAAAGCTCACTCGAAGACTGGAGATGAAATAGGATGAAATAGAATAACAAGTTAGGCATGTGGAAACTTACCCAAACAACAAAAATAGTAAGGTGTACTTCCAAAATCTTTGACCTTTTAAAACCAATTAGTGTTGAAACAAGGGTCATTGCCACAAAGGTTGGTCAAAGCACTAAAGCTAAGCTACAACAATGACAATGTACCTATGCCAATCCCATCAAAGACTATGAAGTTAGTTTGAATAAAGGTTATGAAGTTAATTTGAACTAACCAAGTGTCATATAACCATTATTGCATGTGGTGACATGCATATTGGAAGGATCAATGGCTTATGAGTGTTGGAGTACCCATCAATAGTGGGATTCACTAATTTTATTATAAATATTGATTTGAGGTTCATAAAAATAAAAAAACCAATATATATCTGATAATGTGTTGCTTAACATCACATTTTATCCATTTATCTATTAATCTCATAATCATTTGTTTGTGTAAAAGGTAAGGTCATGTTGTTTATGTTAGAAAATAAAACAATAATGTGAGATAAATAAACAAATAAATCATAAACACATAAACATTAATAGCATGGAAACAATGTTGTAACCCTGGAAAACCTTATGGGAAAACCAATTGAATGATCATTCATGGCCCAAAAGCATTTACAATGGCAGATTTATGCCTTTAAATAAGATACATTAAAAGAATGCCATGAGAAAAAACATGGGTTATCAAAACCTAGAGCTTGAAAATCGCTAACAATAAATTGACTCTAATTGTTTAAACTTTTGTCGAACTACCCTAACAATCCCCCCCTAAAAATTGACTTGGGAAGATTAACCTAGTCCCAATCACTCTGTTGAAGTCCATATAAAAAAATTACTTTCCAATGAAATACGTGGGTAACCAACCGTTGTATCTGCTAGTTTTCTAGGACACTTTTTTGGTACATGTTCATCAACCATCTCACACATTGAGATTTCACATATCCCACCTCAAGCTAGCATACGAGTACACATGCCACCCTCATACCTACTCAAGTTGTCCATCCCACATCGTGATCATCCACAACTTATTGCACCAATGCACTCCAACATGTCTGCCTAAATAATAGGTCTTATAATACACTAAACTCAAGCTATCATACTAGTATGCTTGGCCCCCTCATCCCTATTCGAGTAGTTCATTCCACAACTTGAGAAATCAAGTACTACCACGCTACATGTATGCTTAAATGACAAGTTTTACAACATCCTTAGGCAATACAACTTGTGCATAGCTAGGATTTACAACATGGACCAAAAAAAATTTAGAGTGTTCACACACCACTGCAATTCTCCTTCACATGTTCACTCCTTCATCAAACCACAACACCATTTATTGCATATCATTTTCTCGTCCATGCAGCTATGCAACCT
Organism: Pinus taeda; assembly: GCA_000404065.3. NCBI lineage: Eukaryota > Viridiplantae > Streptophyta > Pinopsida > Pinales > Pinaceae > Pinus > Pinus taeda. The sequence continues at coordinate 28,731 of APFE031306084.1, forward strand.
CTTTCTATATTTCCAGCCAGTGTCGATCCATAACTTTTCCTGGTCTTCCAACACCATTTGTGCTTGCTAAATCTACATAGCGTCTAATCAACATAGCTCGTATCTATTTAGTGGACATCATCCTCCTTTATCATGGCCACCATATCTTTTGACTGCATATGCACACATGATGCAGACTTTATTCTTGATAGCTTCTCCAAGGCCTTAAAAAATTGTGTAGTCTAACTTATAGACAAAATAACCTTTTTCATTAGAATTCACCAAAATTCGACAATACAATTTCAAGATTTTTTGTTGTTTAAAATGAATTTTTGAATGCATAAATGGACTCAACACAGTAAAAAACCATAGGGCACTCGAATTATGCAAATTAAACAATTTAAACTCAGGTTTTCAAAAGTCTCTATTGGATTTTGATTGAAATTAACCAGAAAAATGGTCGTGAAAAAAGGCCATTTCTTCTATAAGTTAGACTATGCATTAAAAACATGTTTAGCAAGTTGTTCTACCACTCCAACATGTATGCCTCCATCATTGATTGTGCTCATCTCTTCCCTTCCATGTGATTCTATCATGGTGGAGGGATTCAATGATTTCCTCCCACAACTCCAATGTCCAAAGTGAATGTGGAACTAACTTCATCCCTTGCAATCCTTCATCTCCTACGATTCTCTATAGTTTTTTTGCACAACCTTAATCTCCACACAATAATCACAACTCTTTAGCAAATGCTAGCTCCTAATTTATTGAAGATATACATCTCCACATTATTGTCTATATGTCATCACCATTGTGAGAGTTTACCTCTACGACTTTGATGCCATATCCTTGTTCCATGTTCTATTGTGTGATTATCATCCATAGCCACAAACCGATTACAACTCATCTAAATCTACCCCTGCTCATTCTGTGACATAGAGCATTTAGTCTATCGAGTCACACTAGAGTGCCTCAACGCAACCCTTGGGGTTTCTCCTTATTAGCTTTCTCTCTTCACAATATGCCATAGATATGAATGTGGCTACACCATGCCCATTAACTTCTCCTCTATCATGGCATGCACAAGAGAAGCTATGGTAGGTCATATCAATCTTGATTTCTATCTCTAGCATAACTCCTAAGAAATTGATATAAAAATATGGAAACTCCTCTTGAAAGGTGGTTCCTCCATCCTCACACACCATAATGAGTTTAAACTATATTGAGATCTAGCTAGCAAAAGAAATTGGTTGATGTCCACTTGTGCATCATCCTTAAGGTTTTCTTTCTAGTGGAGATTACTACGACAATCCTTATGGAAACAGCCTTCATCTTCATGCTCAAAAGCACCTCGACATAAAACTCAATGAATTCATTATTTCTGTTGGAGGAGTCAAAGAGAGTAGTAACATGACTAAGATCATTAGTTTCTTGCCCCATATTTACCATGAATATGCAAAGTGAATCCACATATTCAAGTGCACCATCACTCACATCGAGTAGATCATGATCTACCTTTTATTGCTTGTCATAGGATATTTCCTTGTTTTTTTTTCTTCTTCTTACATTACTCACCAAATTCAACAATGATTAAAACACCATGCACCCATAGTGTAGAATGTATGACGATTGCAGATCACAAGTATGCAACTTTCGTTTGTCTTGGCTTTGCTCTTTTTACAACCTTCTTCAATTATTAGCTTGGACTTAAGACCAACCTTCTACACACAGACTCTACTAGGCCATCCACACTCAACTCTAGTTGTCATTCCAATCAGTAAAAAAATAAAATAATAATGTGAAAGAAATAAACAATTACATCATAAACAAATAGACTTTAATAGCATGGACACAATTTTTTACCTTGGAAACCCTTATAGGAAACCAGCGAAGATCATTCATGGCCCAATGATATTTACAATGGAGTCTTTACACTTTTAAATAGGTTACATTAAAAAAATATGAATATTATGGATAAAATCACAGGTTATCAAAACCTCAAGCCAAAATAATGCAAACAATATATTGACCTTCACCTAATGAAATTTAAGAGAACTGCCTATTTGTGTGAAAAAGATTTCATTAAAATTGGTTTTTTAATAGGAAAATGGCATGCCTATTCATAGAGTCCTTGCACCCTAAGGGGCTAAGAATAGTCTCTTTTTATGTTAATAGATGAAATAACATTTTTTAGTGGAATCAAACTATGCAATTTAAAGCAAGATTGTGATTTTTTGTTGTTTAAAATACATTTTTGAATGCATAAATAGATTCAACATCCTGAAAAACAACTATGCAATTTCAAGCAAGATTGTGATTTTTTTTGTTTAAAATATATTTTTGAATGCATAGATAGATTCAACACCTTGAAAAACCTGAGCAATTGAATTATGTAGATGAAACAACGTAAAATCAAGTGTTTAAAAATCTCTACCAAATTTTGGTTAAAACTAATCAGAAAAAATACCATAAAAAGGACCATTTTGTCTATTAGTTAAGATATGCCTTAAAGAATAGTGAGTCAAAATTCTCCATTTATTGGGTACAACTTAATCAATAGGTGTTTGCGCTCTTCAACACAAATTAATATCGATCACAATCATGAGTGTCATAGCCAGTGTGCTATATTGGTTGATGGTTGGTGATGTCAAACTTAACTTAAATTTTATGAAATCTTAAATTAGATTTTAGATCAATTTGGTTCAAACAAATGCTAAAAAATTAAAATAGTTTGAGTATTTTATTTTTCTTTTTAGCATAGAAGTGCTAATTCAATATGGTAGAGATGTGGTAATGTATTATTTAACATTTTAATTCTATCAAAATAAAATAAAATAAAAAGCATACAATTAATAATTATAATTGTAATTAATTATAATTAATAATTATAGAAGGATATCTAGTTGAAATCAATGTCATTGGACCAAATTCCAATTCTGAGCGACTTGGGCGACAGCTAGTGTGGGGACTCCAGTGAGTTCGTATATCTGCACCCGAGAAAGCAAGAAAGAATGGAGATTGTTAGCCCCCGAGGGTTAGGAGTTGCATATCTGCACTCGAGAAGGCAAGAAAGAATGGAGACTGTTAGCCCCCGAGGGTTAGGAGTTGCTACAGTAGACACACTTAACAGGAAATTATAACGAGCAGATTTAGTAATTCTAGAGAAGGATGAAATATTTTGAGAAATTTATTTTAGAAAAAGATGAAATATTTTGAGACATGTTTTTTAGAGTGAAAAGAAATTTGATTCCTCTTGGAATTTGGTAAATTGATAGTAAAAATAAATTTATATTGAATTTTGAATAAAATGTTGGATTTGAATTAAAATTGATTGAGAAAAAATTGTGAATATGTTAATTTTTGAATAAAATATTGAAAAAATAAATAAATTCCCAATAAATTTGATGGAAAAGGATGTTGGATTTATAGTAAAATGGACTAAAATTGATATAAGAAAAAGATAACGTTAGACTAAGCCTAACGTAACATCTTTGCTTATGAGGTTAGGTGTGAATGTACATATTCGGAAATTTTCTCCTTTGGATTCGTTGGGGTGCACCCTGGCCGTGCAAATTTCTTCCATTGGAGTGGTTGGGGGTGCACACTGGTATAAATCTCTGGGTAGAGTTGAGATATACGGTCTTGTGTATTTGTTTGATAAAGTTGAAAGTATAAATCTCTGGGTAGAGTTGAGATATACGGTTTTGTGTATTTGACATTTGTTTGATAAAGTTGAAAGTATATCCTCGTGCGCAAGCTGCCTCAGAGAGAGTGATCAGAAATGCTCGTGGTCCCGCCCAAGCAAAGTGTAATTATTTGATAAAGTTGAAAGTATAATTTGTTTGTGTAGGGTTGAGATATACGGTTTTGTGTAATTGTTTGATAAAGTTGAAAGTATAAATCTCTGGGTAGAGTTGAGATATACGGTTTTGTGTATTTGACATTTGTTTGATAAAGTTGAAAGTATATCCTCGCTCGCAAGTTGTCTCAGAGAGAGTGATCAGAAATGCTCGTGGTCCTGCCCAAGCAGAGTGTAATTATTTGATAAAGTTGAAAGTATAATTTGTTTGGGAAGGGTTGAGATATACAGTTTTGTGTAATTGTTTGATAAAGTTGAAAGTATAAATCTCTGGGTAGAGTTGAGATATACGGTTTTGTGTATTTGACATTTGTTTGATAAAGTTGAAAGTATATCCTCGCGCGCAAGCTGCCTCAGAGAGAGTGATCAGAAATGCTCGTGGTCCTGCCCAAGCAAGCTGTCTCAGAGAGAGTGGTCAAATACATCCTCGTGGCCAAGCTGTCTCAGAGAGAGTGGTCAAATACATCCTCGTGGCCAAGCTGCTTCAGAGAGAGTGATCAAATACATTCTCGCGCCCAAGCTGCGTCAGAGAGAGTGATCAAATACATCCTCGGGCCCAAGCTGGTTCAGAGAGAGTGATCAAATACATCCTCGCGCGCAAGCAGGTTCAGAGAGAGTGATCAAATACATCCTCGCGCCCAAGCTGCTTCAGAGTGTAGAGTCAGGTATCCGGAATTCAGAATTCGTCAACATTTTGTTGGTATTGTTGAGCTCATCATAAGGTTTTTAATTTACAGATAATGTTGATTCCAGTTTCTGTAGCTCATTATGTTCATGATTTTGCATCCACAACACCTTCCTTTAATTGATAGTTGAATCGGAATTAGATAAATGCATTTTTCGGGTGGGGAATTATGTCAAGTGTTGTTATGGCAGATCAATTCAACATGTCATCAATTGTTGATGGCGAATCAACCCAATTATGGAGTCGGCGCCGTACCGCGGCCACCGCTACGCTTATGGCTCTCGGTGACTCTAATGGTGTTGCTGTTGTTCCCCTGCAAAATCAAACTCAATCTCAAACTCCGACCACGGTAGTACTTGATGTCCCCAGGAATGAAACAGTGGCCGATGTTATTTTAGTTGTTGAGTATTGGAATCGACAGATTTCCGAGGTACAAGCGGACTATAACAACCGTGGCGATGCGGTATACAAGACATTCACTATTTCTGTGGGTTTCAAGGGAGTGATTGTGTCAAGTGTTCAAAATTGAACACGTCAGAGCCCTTCAAAGGGCCTCTGGCACGTCACAGAAGTAAGAAGTAAGGAGAGATTTTTACAAGTCAAAAAAATAATATGAGTTTTGTCATTTCAAAAAAAAATTGGAATAATATTTTAAATTTTTTTAAGAAGCGCTGTTAAATTTTCAACCCTTTTTTAAATTTCATTTTTTTTAGAATTAAAATTTTAAGAATGTTGAATTTGGGGATTTCCTTCATGTTAAAACTTAAATTTTGAGAAACTTCCATTTCAAAAATAACAATTTCTTTCTGAGTTGTTTTTTCTAATTGTGCATATGATGCAAGTTTTTATTATTTATTATGCCAGAATTACCTTTTCATACCATTACATTTCGCAGTTTCTAAGTTGCTCCCATTTAAAAAACAACAGTTTCTTTTTGAGTTGTTTTTTATAATTATGCATATGATCCAAGTTCTTATTAATTATTATTTCACAATTACCCTTTGATACCATTTCATTTGGTAGTTTCAATTGAGAGCCACTAGATATTAATATGAGTCATGTATTGGGTATGTAATTTTACTGGGTTGTGCTTGAAAGCTGCCCAAAGCAAAGTTTGACAACGATTTAAGCTGGAGAGGAGCATAGATTTATGATTCAGCAAACACCTGTCAAGCAAGGTTTAAGCACAATTTATGCTTGGAGAGGAGCACATTTCACAGACTTCCAAACGTACTGGATTTTATTTGTTTGTGGATTCCCAATTCCTGGTATGTTTTCATATTCCCAATTTCTGAATGAGTTACTTGTATCAGTGTTAGTAAATGTGCTAGTGACTTGGAGGCAAGATACTAGTAATCAGAGAACAGATTTATCTTTTTTCATAATAATTCTAGATGCCACCCCAAATCTGGAAAGTATGTTGTGGAATGCTTATAGTTTGCTTACTTTATTTTACTAGAAAACAACAGGTCATCCACAAACATGAGATGTGAAATACCAGTCACACAATCCACCACCGTCGGGTGTCAGAGCAATTGCCTCTTGACTTGATCTCCACTTTCAATCGACATACATATAGTGTTAGTGTGGTTCTCAACATTCCCTGCATGTGATCTCAACTGAAAATTGTAATAATATCTTAATTGTACTTACATTTGAAGGGAATGTGATTCTTGCCAGTTTTGAGATAAAGCATTGTGCCCCTCCCATTAGCTGAAAGAAATTTGCAAAGTATTACGAGCAAATAAAAGAAAGAGAGAAATAATAATAAAACTCAATGATGATACCCTCCTCTTCACCGAGCGAGAGAGGTGATTCTAAAGCCTGTTTGCGCTGCTCTCGCTCTCTGGCGTTGAAGTTTTGAAACCAGTAGAGCACGTTTTTCCCTTCAACTCTTCCGTAGTTCTTCAGAAGGGATGTGATTCTCTCTATCTCCTTCACCGTCGGCGACAGCATGCCATTTCTGTAAATATTTTCCAGTGTTTCCTTTTGCTGAGCTGTTGGTTTCCATCTTGCATTCATGCTTTCACTGCTGCTGCTCTCTGCAATCACGCATTAAAATACATAGGGCAGGCGAAATAAGTAAAACATGAAATACGACAAATTCTATATGAAAAACAGGAAAATTATTTAGATCGTCGACAAAATATAAATGAAGAGAGAAATTAAAACAACACCTGCAATGTTTTTGTCCATTACGTTTCCTCCTTTTGGTTCCCTTTTCCATCGATCATTGGATCCGGCAATGAAATGAAACCGCTGAAGTGAAGACGACGATGTATCTGAACGGAAGTACTGAGTCATGAGTGAATTGATTATTGTTCATTCACTTTATTTATTTTGAAAAAAATATAAACAAGCATTTTGAAGGATAAAAAAATTGGAAGTTATTCAATCAATCAAAGTATTGTTTAAATCTCTATACAATAATGACATTGATCAAAGTATATCTACCTATATTTTAATCCTAGAGACATCTAATATCACATGTTTGCAATAGTGAAATGAATAATGTTAATTTATTATAGAAAAATCCAACATACAAAAAACAATAGATATAAATCCATATAGGACAATAATA
>APFE031306084.1:48399-66139 GCA_000404065.3 Pinus taeda
AAGCCTCAGCTAAAAACCCCACTATCTGTATTATCATACAAGGTGGAAATACATAGGAATTATACAAAGCCTTAGTTCTCACAGCTAGCCAGCTCTCAGTACAATCCTCACAGATGCTCACAGGCAATCCAGGCTTCTCTCAAGCCTTCCTCTATGCCCTCCAAGCTCTTATTTCCTCATTGTTCCTTTGGGATGATTCACCTTCAACCAAGTGGAACACTCTGATCTCACGCACTGTCAGAACTACGGAATCCTCAAGGAATGATTCCTCGACTGCATGCATGAGTTTTCTTTATAAGAAAACACATGCAACTGATAGTACACTATCCTTGTCTTTAATCTCAACTAGGTCTTTCTTAGAATAGACATGCATGAGTTTCTGATGAGGGAATCTTCCTTAACTAGAGTACACTAGTTGAGTGCATGCATGCATCAACTAACTGTTAACTCTCTATTAGTTTCTCAAACAGTTTGGAACTAATTTAACTAGACTTAACTCAGTAAAATGAGTTAACTAATTACAACTCAAATATAACTCAATATTATCTCCTTAATTTAAAGGCTAACTCTTGCATGACTTTAGAAACACTTCTAACTTGAATTTCTCCAAATAATTAATTCAAAATGAATTAATTATTTATTTCCAAGCAGTTGTTAAGACTAAATTCGATTTTAATTCACAATTTAATTCAAGGAAAAATTAAATTGGAATATTCTTCTTGCCACATTTCAACACTCCCTCTCAACAAGAAAGGGATTATCTACCACCCTGATCCTGTCTCTATGGAACTCGAATATACACTTTGACAATGCCTTTGTCAAAATGTCAACATCTTACTCCTCTATCGAAATATACTGCAACAACATGATCCTCCCATCATCAGCAGCTTGCTTTACCTTTTTTAGTTCCTGGAACTCACAACTGACTTGTTCTCCGTCCTCAGAACCACATCTCAAACACTGTTATGAACTACAGAGTCATACTCCTCCACCATAGCATCAACCCAAATCGGTTGTTGCACTGCTTGCTCAAAGGAATATGGCTCGGTCTCAACACATTCCTTAGCAAGGGCCATGTATCCGTTGTACCTCTTAGGTGACCTCCTCTGTCTGCGCCGAGAATATGGTGCTCCCACATTCTCTCTCGCATCCTCCAACAATCTGTCAGCTTCTCTTGTGCACTTCCGTCCATCTCTGGAAGACTCTGCCTGAGTGGATGTCTCCACTCTTGGAACCTCTGCATGCAGCTGCTCCACATCAGTCTGAGGTTCCTCCTCCTTAGGAACCAACATTTCCTCCACAGCCTGTAGTTGAAGCTCCCTCTCAAGGGAAACTTGTATAGCCTTTTGCTCATCAAACTTGAGATCTCTGCGAACCACTGTCCTCCGAATGGTAGACAAGTACACCCGATAGCTGTGAGGTGTATCAGTGTACCCCACAAATATCCCTAACTCTGTTGTCGGCTCAAGCTTCTTTCATTTATCCTTTGTCACATGGAAATATACAGATGAGCCAAAGATCCTGAGGTGACCCACATCTGGTCTCTTACCAGAGAAAGCTTCCTCTGGTGTCTTCATCCCAAGTATGCGATGTGGGCTTCTATTATGCAAATAGACCATTGTGTTGTAGGACTGAGACCACAAGTGAAGTGCTAGGCCTTGGTCATGTAGCATTTCCCGTGCTGTCCCTACAATAGTTCTGTTCTTCCTCTCGGCCACCCCATTCTGTTGTGGGTTATGAGATGCCATCAACTCTTATTTAATTCCTTCTGATGCACAGAAGTCCTTAAACCCTTGAGAGACATATTATCCACCGTTGTTGCTTCTCAAGGCCTTGATCTTCTTCCCTGGCTCTTTCTTGACCAAAGCTTTGAACTCACAAAACTTTATGAAAGTTTGGTCCTTCTTGTGCATGAAATAAATCCAGCATTTACGAGAATAGTCATCAATGAAAATCACATAATACCTTTTCTTCGCTATGGATGTCATCGATAATGGTCCACACACATTAGTATGAACTGGCTCTAAGATTGGCTTTGCTCGACTGTCTCGATCATGAAAGGAAGACTTGGCGTACTTTCCCAAGGTATAACCTTTGCATGTGTCAACTTGCTCAAGTTTACCTTTGGGAATTCCTGTAGATATCTGTTGCATTATCTTCAAAGCCCCATGATGCAAATGGCCCAACCGCCTATGCCACAACTTGCCAATTTCTTGGCTTTGCACCAATTCTGCTTTCGTACTCAATGTTGCACAATCATCTGCCTCTAGTTTATAGAGATTCTTCACCTGAATCCCTATCCTCTTGGTCTGACCCGTGGCTATGTGTCTTAGGAACGCTTTTCCTTTACTAAAGACAACATCGTAGCCTTTTTCCTCCAACATTGCGGCCAATACCAAGTTCTTCTTTAGTCCAAGCACATACTTCAAATCTATCAAGGTGAGAGGAGCTCCATTATCCCTCTGAAAAGCAACCATACCCACTCCTGAAACACTATAACTTCCGTTGTCACCCATCTCTATGTGCATCTTGAGGTCTTTCTCCTCCAAGGCATTGAATAAACTTTTATCACCGGTCATGTGGCATGAGGCTCCACTGTCAAGATACCAGACACAAACCATCATCGATGACATCATGCATGTGATGAGGGTAAAGTCCATTTTGAACTGAGAGGCTAATGCCTCACCTTCTGGTCCTCCCAAGGATCCATTCTTAGACTTCTTCAATGGGAATTTAGTCACATAATGTCCCATCTCATGACAATTAAAGCATGTCACTTTAGACTTGTCACCCTTCTTCCCTCCATGAGAAGAATTCGATTTAGAATGGGAAGCCTTCCCCTTCCCTTTCCTTGCCTTACATGCTAAGGCCAGATTTTCTTCATCATCATCCTTGGATGAAGAACCATCTCGTGCGCTCCTCCTGATCTCCTCCTACATAAGATCCAACCACATTCGTTCCCAATCTGGCAGTTTCTCCCTTCCATTCACAGAGTCCTGGTAGCTATTCCAACTCTTTGGAAGGCCAGGGAGAGCGAGGCTCACCATATCATCATCAGTAGTAGTTATTCCCACATTGCTAAGCTCATCTCTATAGGTGGTGAGCTTGTTTAGATATGTGGAAATAGTATTTCCCTTCTCCATCTTGATTCTTCAAAGCTTATCCTTGAGCGCCAATTTCCTTTGGTCGCTGCTATTCTAGTAGAGGTCCTTCAATGTCTTCCACATTGAAAATGGAGTATCCTTCCCATGGAGACTCGAGACAATATGGTCTCGAACTCCCTCAAGGATGATTTGTCCCGCCTTCGCCACACACTTCTTATACTTAGCCAACTCTTATGCATTAGTTGAAGCTGGCTTTTGGATTTCTTGATCAATGGATTCCTTCAAGCCATTGTCTTCTAATACAACCTCCATTCTATCTTTCCATGCTATGTAATTCAAGCTACCCTCCAAGGCATACTCGAGTCTCAAGCCATAGAACACCATTGGCCAACCTTGAAGTATGATATGAATTTGATTTGTACCTGCAACCCTGAACTTCAAACTTCAAATTCTCTTCTCAGTATACTGTTCACAGCTCTGATACAGTGCATAATAATTTCTATAAATCTCGCTCTGATACCATGTAGAAAATATGATGTTGTAGTTTAACCCGATAATGCAATATAAATCAAAGCAGAATACTATAACCTATTTCTACTATCAATTTTGTGGAAGCTTAAAGATCGAGATGAACAATATAACCAAGAGAAGAAGAACCAATGGAACAATGCACATGAAAATACTTTGGGGAAAGCCTCAGCTAAAAACCCCACTATATGTATTATCATACAAGGTGGAAATACATAGGAATTATACAAAGCCTTAGCTCTCACAGCTAACCAGCTCTTAATACAATCCTCACAGATTCTCATAGGCAATCCAGACTTCTCTCAGGTCTTCCTCTCTGCCCTCCAAGCTCCTATTTCCTTGCGTTGTTCCTTTGGGATGATTCACCTTCAACCAAATGGAACACTCTGATCTCACACACTGTTAGAATTGTGCAATCCTCAAGGAATGATTCCTTGATTTCATGCATGAGTTTTCTTTATAAGAAAACACATGCAACTGATAGTACACTGTCCTTGTCTTTAATATCAACTTGGTCTTTCTCATAATAGACATGCATGAGTTTCTGATGATGGAATCTTCAGTTAACTAGAGTACACTAGTTGAGTGCATGCATGCATCAATTGACTGTTAACTCTCTATTAGTTCCTCAAACAGTTTGGAACTAATTTAGCTATAATTAACTTAGTAAACTGAGTTAACTAAATACAACTCAAATATAACTCAATCTTATCTCCTTAATTTAAGGGATAACTCTTGCATGACTTTAGAAAGACTTCTAACTTGAATTTCTCCAACTAATTAATTCAAAATGAATTAATTAATTATTTCCAAATAGCTATTAAGACTAAATTCGATTTTAATTCACAATTTAATTCAAGGACAAATTAAATTGAAATATTCTTGTTGCCACATTTCAACACTTTCATCTCTTTTAGTTTAATATACTTTACATGGTGAACTCTAGTTCATAATTTATAGTGTCTTAGTGGTGTGTATTGTTATTGGAATCATTGGATTCCTATGGTTGTTGCACCCTGCCTGAAGCTCTTCCCTATAAGTTTATCATCTATTAGAACCTGCTAGATTATGTTATAGTCTTTCTTGGTTGTTGTGTGTTACACAAACTGCTATGAATCCTATTTTTTCAGTCTCTCTATCTACTAGAGGTTGTCCTTAATCTAGCCATTTGCATATCGAAATAGCATCCCCTACTAACAAATATGTTATCATGGGGAGTCTGGAGGCAAAGACCCTCAACGTCGGTCATGGGTTCAATCCTCAACTCAAAATGCTATGACCATATTCCATTCTTCAACTCCTTTGGAGATCCAACAAGAAATTCACCAACTAGAAGCCTTGACTACTAATGATCACCAAGCATACTCTAATTCTAAAATCCACTCTGAACTGGCCGATTAGGTTCTTGATCCTAGCTATACCATGGGATGACGAAGCCAATATCTTAATTCCATTACACTTCATTGAAAAATGAAGACACTCCTGGGCAAGATCTTGAAGGAAAAGCATGGGCACCACAACAATATCTTCTCCTTTCTGAATGAAATCAAACAAGCCCAACACCACTAGTGCTCTTGTCTCATCATTCGGGATGCTCATTTACCCCACATAGCGGGTCATCTTCAGTGTGTCTTGAAGCCTCCAACCCCAACAGGTATACGCACCCAAGATCTAACCCTAATCACTTCATTAGATACCCCAGTAGGTACATGCTCCAAAGATCTAACCCCAGTCACTTCATCAGATACTTGATGTTTCATTTAGCCTCTTGGCTTATTCCTTTTACTTTTGGTAGAATATTTTATTTTAGAAATTATGTATTTAGTAGTAATGGGTATTTGCATTTTGGTAGACCTATACATTTTTAATGATCAATAGTTTTAGTTATTGAGTTTAAATAGCGATCTCTCATTTTGTAAGATGATGTTTTGAGGTAATAAAAATTCCATTTAAAAATAATAATAATAATTGTAGACACATTATGTATTCATATTATTTATTTATCAAAATTCTATGGGAAATTATTTTAGAATAAATAATGCAACTGCTTAGGTAATTAATTTTTTTATAAACAAGTTTCCTTTTCTAATAAGAAATTTTTTTTATTATATTAATTATATAATATCTTAATAAACATAGGTAATATAATAATAAATAAATTTATTTAGTGTATCTATTATATCATGTATTTTTAATTTGCTTGTTAATTGGAATTATTTTTAGTAGTTAAAATAATGATCAAGTAATTGGGCCCCGGATGCGGGTGCAAATCAACGTGAATAAGTTGATGGGATGGGGGTGCAGGGGAGGCCACCTTCCTGCCATGCACCGAGGCGACTTGGAAGACGGTGGCGAAGGACACCCCCGGAAGGCGATGTTAAGTGCTATGGGACGGCAGCCAAGGAGCATTTACGCTCCAACCTCCTTTGGCTGCATTGCAGAGTTTGGCTCCGCTTCACAATTGAATGCCTCTTTAATGGCAGGCGACCCTCGAGGAAGAGCATGGAGTTTTATAAATAGAGGCAGCCCAGGCATCGCCCTGTTCATTTGGGTAAGGTCTGGGGTTCCCATTCCATCGCTAGTGCTGACAAATTCCGGCCCTGGTCTGATTTATTCCACCCCGGGTCTGATTGCCCAGTTTGTTTACGCACCTATTGGTCTTTTGCATTTCAATTCGGCTCAGGATTGCTCTGTTAACATGGTCAGGACTCGTTAGTGGATGCTGAGTCGTCGCAGCTGTAGTCATGGAGGGTCATCGCACCCCTCAGCTGAGGCGGAAGCCCATTCTCCCTGTCACTGCCCTCATTGTCGCTGCCACTGCCATTGCCCGCAATTAGGAGGTGCTAGCTCTCTCAGGCATAGCCAATTCATGGAGGCCAGCTCACCTAGGTCTTCAGCTGCCCCTTACTTTGGATCAGCTATTTTTACCTTCAACAGCCCCCTGAATCATCCAAGAATTAACACCCACGTCTCTGTTCTCTTTATTGATGAAGCCCAGGACGAGGGCGGATCCAGTGCTCCTCTAGAATTCGTGGCCCCAGTCGACACAACCAAAACATCTGAACTACCCACGGTGGACAAGGGGAAGGGCACAGAATTGCCAGACCTTCAGTTGGAGAAGAACCAAAAGCAGCCAGAAGCGGTCGAGGTGAAAGAGGGCCAAGTGCAGGAAGAGGAAGAATATGGATGGTGCCTAATTGTGGAGGAGGTGCCGGAGGACTAGTCTGCTGCCAGATCTCAGGTTCTGTGGCTCGGGTGGGATTCTGGTTCTTTCCTTTCTTTTTGGTCATGTACATCTATCCAATTGTCTCTGGCTTGTCTACGTGTCGATTATCTTTTATGTTAATGTGTCAATGCGGCAATATGCCATCGCTGAGGCGTAGGGTCAGTTACAGTCTTGTTTGGGTATCAGTTTTGTGGAGGTCATAGTTGTGCAAGGGTGTCAATTTTGTCCTCCCCTGCGTGGGAATGATTTTACTGGTCACAAACGCCCCTGTGAGGGAATGAATCGGGTAGCCCTCTCTTTCTGCTACATTCGGTTGATCCAGAAGGCCACTCTTTCTGGCATATGGATCTTTCAGACAACATGTTTGTAACTATACTCTGGTTTATATGTATATAATAGAATAGTTTAATCGAGAAAAAAAATGATCAAGTAATTGGGACACATTATTTTTTTCTTCATCATCCAAATTCTATTTATGCTTTAATAATATTTAAAAAAATACTCTAATAAAAAAATGAAGAAAGATATTTATATCTTTCATCATTTATATCAATAATTATTTCAAATTATAAATATTTTAATATAATTACTACATTTAAATTGTAAATATTTTAATATATAAAAAAGAAATATATTGAAATTTGTTGAGGGTGCTCGACCTGCCAACATATCAGGGTATTTCCCTAGTAAGAAGTCCCAACTAGACCTTAGACTGTTTGGAGTAAGAGTCCCAGCAGTGGGTAGTACAGTATCACCTTGACTGCGGTTGCGCACAGAGGTAAGTAAGATGTCCTTGTTGGAAGCAAGGGTGTGACCTTGCAGCGTGTGAAGGAAGGTGCATGAAAGGCTCTAACACACAAAAGGGGAGAGGAGTGTGCCCCTTAGAAGCCTGTGATAGCACACAACTTGAAAGGGAACGCACGAGCTGAAAGACATTAGGAGATGGAAAGCAAGATAGCCAACAATCCAAAGTGATGAGTTATACCAACAACACACCTAGATAAGATTCATACAAACACATATAGAATAGTCCACACATACATGTGTAAATTACTACTAAAAACACCATTAGAGTAACCAAGATAACGGAACTACAATAACAAAATATGCATGAAACTTGTTGGCTCTGCTATATTAAAAGAGTGAAAGATCCAATCATACATACAACCATGATAACCACTAGCCCCAATAGTGGAACGTTACAGTCACTGTCGCCTACTCCTCCAAAGAGATGTACTTTCTCTACACTGTGGAGAAGCTAAGATTTGTTATAATACACTCCAAAATTTCTCTAAGTTATACCTATGAGAAGCTTGGCTCACAAAAGCGTGTACAATGAGTTATGAGGTTCTACATATAGAAAAGGGTGGGGTGACCCTTGACATTCCCCTTTGTGACTCTTCAACTTACACATGACTGTTTACATTCTACTATTGACACTTGGTATTTCACTTTACAACATTTTTATAATACAATCTACACATGTGCCCATGTGAGACAAAAATAGGCTTGAATAAGGCATACAAGACATCACTGAGACTCAGACAACTGTGGGAAGACTAACTCGTTGACATCCTATTGGTGATCAATCGTGGGGAACTAATGCCAGACTTGGTAGTCTATTATGGTGTCCGCATACTCCGTGGTGACATCCTTCTAAAAGCGAACTCTTTCCTTTGTTTCATTTGGGTACAATGATTTGGCACCTTTGTCCAACTCATCATATAACATGTGCATCATGCTCTTGAGCACAGCTGGACCAACGACATACTGGTGCATAGTGTCTATGCTGATATGCAAATATGCGCTAGTGGCTATGCGAATCAACTGCTTGAAGTACATGCACAGCTCTTGTCGAACTTGGTTCTTTTCTTTCTCCTCAGTGAGTGTGCTAATGGATCTAACCTCAGATGCATGCCTTCAATTACAATGCCTTTGGCTTCATCATCTTTGGCAAGTACAACGGGGCTCCCTTATACCTCATTGTCCATATATGCATGTGATTGACATTAGTTTGTATGTTTGTGAAGATGCGTGCTCTCTTAACACAGTGTTGCTGCCAACCATTAAGATGGACAATTGACTTATGCACAATGACGAACTTGAAGTACAACTTCTGCATGATTGTCTCGAGAGACGATACTTCATCAAGTATTTCTTTCTTAAACTCTACTCTGACAAATATTGTAGCTTTCTCTTCTCCTTGTTTCCTGCTTGCAACTACTTAGCCATGCGCTCGTTCTCAGCTATCAAGAATATCACACTTGAGTTGGTGGCTTTGGCATATGCCTTTGTAGCATTGTCCTATACAGTCGAATGTCTGCACACATTGGACATGATCACTCGTTCTCAAAAATGCACAAGATATGAATGGACATCCGAAGTGGCACTCTGCACAATTGCACAACTCTATGTTGTGACTCGTTGAAGGGTGTGTTGTTCACATCTCCTTTCGGATTGTCCTCAAGGATTTCAGTGTCTCCTTGATCACTTGGGACTTGCTTAGTTCCTGTATCTAGTGAAGTTGGTGGAGTGACCTCCATGCCTTTTGGCATGAGATATATATCTATATCCTGCTCTAGCTAAACCACATCTGTATCCATCTTCTCCAACATCTATTCAATATCTTGAGAAAAGCCTTACTCCTGTGACTGCTCACCTTGTTTTCTATCTGCTAGCTATTTTGAAGAGTCAATAACCTGTATTGGTGCAGTTTCATCAATGTGTGCACACTGTGTTTCCTAATGTTCCTATTCTTGTTGCACTTCCTTCTCCTTTCTATGCAGATCTTGTTTTTCCATTAGTTGTTTCTTCACCTCCTGTAACTTCTTCTCGGCCTCCTCCAGTTTCTACTTCTCCCTCTCTCTCTGCACAATCCTTCTGTTGTGCTATTGCTTCCTTGCCTCAATCTCCAAAGCTTCTCTTAATACAAGTGGATTTCCCTTGAACTTGCATGTTTCCTCTACCTCTGTCTTTTTGGCAACCTTCCTCTTGCCTTTGTCATGTGCAGGTCTGCTACCCTTTGCTACACTGATCTTAATGCTCTCTAAGATGCTCCTGCCTTGTGCATTTCTAACCATTCTATAGCCACTCTGACTCATTCATTGAGCCTTAAGGAGTTGAAGAAATATCTCCATGGGTCTTCCTTGCGCTAATGACATGCCCCATGGATCCAAGGATGATACACTCTCGCACAATGGTCCTCCACTAAGTGATGCAGGTCATATGGATTTAAACTTCTGGTGCCAAAGGTGAATCTCTTGAATCCTTCATCTTGGCCTCAACATGCTTGAGATTCTAGATCTCATACAACCTGATCAACAAAGGAAGAGTAGGCCAAAGTGCCTTCTTCTTCCTATGCAGTTTTGCTGACAACCCTGTCGAGATGTGGTATGAAAGCTCTTGCATGACCAACTTATCCATGACAAACTTCGGTAACACATGCAGAACCTTATCCACGATGTACACTCGGACGAAGGTGCCAAGGGGTGAGGCATACCAATCTGTTATGTTTACCAATGCCTCGATTGTTGCCTGTGAGATGCAAGGCATATCTTGTTCAAATATCATCCTATACACCGGGGTGATGAAGTGGTCTAACAGTTGTAGTATAAATCACAGAATTTTCACTCGAAGAGCAACCTTCAATAGATATGCACAGAGGTTTCTGAAGGTGTCCATGCCTAACCCAAGCCAGGGAACTACTGATGGACATAGATTGCATCAAGCATGTAGGCGGACATGAATAACTTTGTTTGGTGACCCTTGGGCAGATGTCGGGCATTTTTTACTTGCCCCTTATGTTAGAGAGCTAACATGTCTAACCAATTGAAATGTTTTCCTTTGTTCGCCAGTTGATCCAACACAATCACCCAAGTCTGCGGGAAGGTCTCCGTACTTTCTTGGCCATATAAGAGACATGCTAAGATGACCAAGAATTGATAAGCCTTTCGCAATGTCTTCATATTGTATACTTGGTTGGTTGTTGTACTGAACTTAGATGACTCTCTCATCCATCTCTTCAAGATGTCTCTTGATTCTGCACTATTTTTTAGATTGGCGAAGGGTGAATCCATTGTGTTCACCGACTTCGGTAAGTGATACATCTCCTGAAAGTTCTCAGCCCTGAAGATAGAAATTTTTGTTCCACTGACACTACTCAACACCTTTCTCTCCAAATCATTATGCGAGACACTCCAATGGATCATGTCTGCACATGGAAAAGTTGAATACCTGCATGCAACCCGATACAATCTAGACTTGTGTATGTTGACATAGACTCTGCGGTCCTCCAGATTCTCCTCAAAGGAGCCTGAAAATATATCATTGATGTCCTTCCATTTGATCTTGATCTACTTGTCTATAAAAAAACTTAGTGTCTTCATAGATGGGCAAGTTCATAGACACTTGCTCGACCATATCTTCAGTTGCACTCTCAATGGTGCCCTTTGACCCTACTCCCTTGGAAGCCATTGTACCTGTACTGTTGAGAGACTGATGAACACCTTTGATACTTGGAGATAGAGAAACACTTATGACAAGCAAAATGTCAATTGAAAACTAAAAGCAACTTGAGGACTAACATGCAACACACCTGGGTGACTAACTGGGAAATCTGCGCAATTTTCTCTGGGAGAGGCTAGGAGACTAACTGCTAGAAACACGCAGAGAACAATCCGAACTACCAATTAGCTGAGTGATTTTTTAAACTACATAGACCACAGTCCGTCTTGGCTTGCTAAGGACTAGAACTTCACAATTCCCAGTTTTTGTTAGCATGACTGCAACCCCGGAAAATTGCACTGCGCAATCCCCGAGGCCAACTAAGGCATTGCCTCTCAGAATTGCATAGAGCACACCCTGGGAGGCTAGTGTAAGGCAAGCTCTGCGAAATTTTAAGGAGCAAGGCAAGGCCTTCCATCCTAGAAATGTGGAGTGTAAATCGGTCAAGGCAAAATACATCCACCGACTGGCGACTGAAAATAGTAAGGACAGAATGCATTTGTGAAGCTAGGTGCATACATGAGTAAATGAACATGCATGAAATCAGTAAGTTCACGATTCAGTAAGATAGGAAAACAGCGAAGTGTGTGAAGTGAGTCACCGCAACGGTGATCATTAGTGCAGAAACAATGTCATGCATGCGACAACAAAGAAATGCAATGGAAAACTTGAAACAATGCTTGTACAAGCTAACGTGCATTAAAATGACAACAAGAATTCAATAAAGCCAAGTGAAAAACACTCACACCAACGGAAATACAAAAAGTGACAGAAAAGTAGCAAAAGACATTAAAAGAAGACTTACCTAGAAAAAGATGTGTTGAGTGTGCTGAAGGTTCCTAGATGCATTAGGAATGCTAGAGCTCCAAAATCGAAGTGAAGAATGAGCTATGAAGCATCGAATAAATAGTTTTGACAAGATCGAGGCTGATGACGCGCATGCCACAAATCTAGGAAAAAGTGACACTTGGTGGGAGGTTTCTAAAATGGATCTTGCATGTAACCTTGAGCTGCTAAAAAAGAACCCTAAAGTCTAGGGATGTTTTTTTCTTTTTCAAGAAAAATTTGCCATGTATGCAAGGAAAGATTGCATAATCCTGGACGGAACCAATCAACTTGTGAGCACATGCAATAGATAACAAGCCTCGGGATGACTTTTGCGCAATTTCTGGGCTGAGTGACTTTGGCTACCCCTGAAGCTCTACACAATTTCTGGATTGAAGCCAAGGCTGCCAGCCAGAACTGCACAAATTTTGACAGCAAGCCTGGTGATGGGCTGCTCTATGCAATTTTCTTGGGGAAGGCAACCTGGATGCTTTGCACAATTTTGGAGAGTAGTTGGTTGCTAGGATACTTTGCGCAATTCTAGAGAGCAAGGCTGGTTTCCCTCCAGTTTTGCGCAAATCAGCACAAGAACTGGTTGAAAATCATGTCACAGGAGGTCAGTTTGCAAGTGAAAGGAAAGCAATTTAGTGAACACAAGCTGATAAGCCAAAGAAACTCAACTGAAAACATAAGTACCACGGTAGTGCAAGTCATGCTGCTAAGGATGGTTGGTAGGGAGGCTCCAAAACAAAGCTAAGGAAAAATTTTGGAGGATGGTTGTAGCCGCTACAACAAACGTTTAAAATGATTAAAAACAAAAAAAAAAAAATAAGTAGAAAAAAATACATTTGCAAAATTTATAGTAACCATAAAATTTCTAATTTTAAAACTTTATTTTATAGTAGTGATCCTATAACATAACATAAACTAGTACAACCACATTAAAAATATTAAGTGGTTGATATAGGTGAAGGCTTCATAAATATAACCAAAAAAATTGTTGCACATGAATAATGATTTATTAAATCACACATTTACCTGATTAACTATGTATAAAAAGGTTATGGGTCAACTTTAACTTAAGAAAAAAATGAATTATAAATGAATGTTATAAATAATAATGAGAAACTTATCATGGAGGAACTTATTAGAAATGGAATAATCTTAAATCCCTAGGCAATTGGTGGGTGGGGAGCCGCATGGCATGCATCTAATTTTTTTGAATTTATTTAAATCTATTTAGTGGGCATCATCCTCCTTTATCATGACCACCATAGCTTTTGATTGCATATGCACATGTTATGCACACTTTATTCTCGATAGCTTCTCCATGGCCTTAAAAAATGGCGTAGTCTAACTTATAGACAAAATAGCCCTTTTCACCATAATTTGGGCAGTATAACTTCAATATTTTTTGTTGTTTAAAATACATTTTTGAATGCATAAATAGATTCAACACCCTGAAGAACCCTGGGGCACTCGAATTATGCAGATTAAACAATTTAAACTCAAGCTTTCAAAAATTCCTATCGGATTTGATTAAAGCTAACCAAAAAAATGGTCATGAAAAAGGCCATTTCTTCTATAAGTTAGACTACACCTTAAAAAAATTATTTAGCAGGTTTTTCTACCACTCCAACATGTATGCCTCCATCATTTATTGTGCTCATCTCTTCCCTTCCACGTGATTCTATCATGGTGGAGGGATTCAATGATCTCCTCCCATAACTCAAATGTCCAAAGTGAATGTGGCACTAACTTCATCTCTTGCAATCCTTCATCCCCTACGGTTCTCTATAGTTTTTTTGCACAAGCTTAAACTCCACACAATAATCACAACTCTTTAGCAAATGCTAGCTCCTAATTTATTAAGGATATACATCTCCACATTATTGTCTATATGTCATCACCATTGTGAGAGTTCACCTATATGGCTTTGATGCCATATCCTTATTCCATGCTATGTTCCCTAATTATCATCCATAGCTATAAACTGATTACAACTCATCTAAATCTGCCCCTACTCATTTTGTGGCATAGAGAACTTACTCTAACGAGTCATACTCGAGTGCCTCAACACAACCCTTGGGGTTCATCCTTATTAGCTTTCTCTCTTCACAATAGACCATATACATGAATGTGGCTACATTATGTCCAATAAATTCTTGTCTACCTTGGCGTGTAGGGGAGAAGCAATGGTAGGCCATATCAATTTTGATTTCTTTCTCTGGCAGAACTCCCAAGAAATTAATACAACAATATAGAAGCTCCTCTTGATAAGTGGCTCCTCCACCCTCACACACCATAATGAGTTTAAACTATATTGACATATAGCTACCAAAAGCACTTGGTTGTATGTCTACTTGTGCATCATTCTTAAGGTTTTCTTTCTAGTGGAGATTACTATGACAATCCTTATGGAAACAACCTTCATCTTGATGCTCAAAAGTGCCTCGACATAAAACTCGATGAATTCATTATTTCTATTAGAGGAGTCGCACAGAGTGGTAACATGACTAAGATCATTAGTTTCTTGCCCCATATTTACCATGAATATGCATGGTGAATCATCAGATTCGATTCCACCATCACTTGCATTGAGTAGATCACGATCTACCGTTTATCGCTTGTCACAGGATATTTCCTCATGTTTTAATTCGTCTTACGGTACACACTAAATTCAACCACTATTAAAACATCATGCACCCATAGTGTAAAATGTATGACGATTGCAGATCACAAGTATGCAAATTTTCTTTTTCTTGGCTTGGCTCTTTTTACAACCTTCTTCTGTTATTAGCTCGGACTTAAGGCCAACCTTCCACACATACACTCTATTAGGCCATCCACACTCAACTCTAGTTGTGATTCCAATCAACAAAAAATAAAACAATAATGTAAAAGAAATAAATAAATACATCATAAACAAATAGACATTAATAGAATGGATACAACGTTTTACCTTGAAAACCCTTATAGGAAACCGACTAAGATCATTCATGGCCCAGTGATATTTAAAATAGAGTCTTTATACTTTTAAATAGGGTATATTAAAAAAATATGAATATTATGGATCAAAATCATAAACGTTAAGCCAAAATAATGGCAACAATATATTGACATTAACCTAATCAAATTTAAGAGAACTATCTATTTGTGCGAAAAATATTTCATTAAAATTGTTTGTTTATTAGGAAAATGGCATGCCTATTCCTAAAGACCTTTCACTCTAAGGAACTAAAAATAGTCTCTTTTTTATATTAATAGATGAAATAAAATAAAAAAATAAAAATAAAAATAAAAAATAAAATAAAATCACGGAAACCAACTATACAATTTCAAGTAAGATTGTGATTTTGTGTTGATTAAAATATATTTTTGAATGCATAAATAGATTCAAAACCCTCAAAAACCTGAGGCACACAGACTCAAATTCTGGAGATTAAATAGCTTAAACTCAAGGTTTTAAAAATCTCTACAGGATCCATTAAAAAAATATGCTCAAAAAGTCATTTTGTCTATTAGTTTGGCTATCCCTTAAAGAATAGTGACTCAAAATTCTCCTTTTATTGGGTACAACTTAATCAACAAGTGCTCCCGCTCTTGAACAACGTAAATTTCAAACTTAACTTAAATTTTATGAAACCTTAAGTTAGATTTTGGATGAACCTAGTCCAAAAAGACGTTAAAAAATAAAAATAGTTAGAGTATTTTATTTTGCTTTTTAGTATAGAGGTGCTCTCCAACTCACTATTGTAGAGATGTGGCAATGTATTGTTTAACATTTTGACTATAGCAAAATAAAATAAAATAAACATACAATTAACAATTATAATTGTAATTAATTATAATTAATAATTTAACCAACCTAAAATTCATCTTAATTCTAGATTTACTAATTCTAGAGAAGAATCAAATATTGGTGAATTGAGGCTTCTGTGATCCATATAAGTTATAAGTGACTTTGGCATTAAATAGCAAAAATGAAAGACCATTTATTCTGAGGCATTTGCGAACCAACTTAGTGTGATGAAATAATAATGATAATTAATAATATAATATAAAATATACTAAAAATTAAAATAAATAGATGAAAAAAATTAAAATAGATAAGTCAATAAATTTATAAATAAATCAAAGTAATTTGTTCGGTTTAAAAAAAACTTTATAAATGATAAAATTTGTTGGGTTGAAATAAAAACTTTATAAATGATAAAATAAAATTGGATTATTTTTAAATAAGAATCTAGAAGAATTCTAACTTTTGATGTAAAAATAATATACCAGGGATGCATTTTGGAAAAAAATCATTAAAAAAAATAAAACTCTCCACGAAAAGGCGAACACCTAAAATTATTTTTGTATTTTTTATTTTGTCTCATATGTAAAATAAAGAATAGTAAAAACATACTAATTGGTACAGACAAACAAATCCATAAGAACTGAAGATTTTTATTAAAGAATTATTTTTTTCCTCCCAGGGGAAAAGACTTTTAATTGGAAATGCGCTGGCCCCGCCCAAGCAGGAGTGTATTGTGTTTCTTTAGATAAAGTTGAAGTTGTTTGGTAGAGTTGAGATATACGATTTTGACGTTGGGCCCAACTAAAGTCAAAGTTAATCAGTGATTTTATTGAAGAATTATTTTTTTCCTCCCAGAGAAAAAGTCTTTTAATTGGAAATCCGCTGGCCCCGCCCAAGCAAAGTGTAATTTGTTTCTTTAGATAAAGTTGAAGTTGTTTGGTAAGGTCAAAGTGTAATTGTGTAGAGTTAAGATATACGGTTTTGAGATATACGATTTTGACGTTTGAGTAGAAATGCACGCGGCCCCGCCCAAACAAAGTGTAATTTCTTTGACCAAGTTGAAGTTGTTTGGGTAGAGTTGAGATCTACGATCTTGAAGTTTGATTAGAAATGCGGGCGGTTGTGCCCAATCACAGAGTAATATTATTTTGTAATTTTTTTTTTATTTTTTTAAGTAAATTCAATACTATTTCATAAAATACACTAAAAATGTCATTTAAATATAAAAAATTGAAAATTTTGTTTGCTCTAAATTTTTTTTAATTAAATATTTGTAAAATAAATCAAGTATCTTATGAATATATTAAAATTTTTGTTATCATGTTATGTAAAAATATCATTAAATCTAATATTAATATTAGTATTATAAACTTAGGATTATAAAATATTATATTTAATATAATATTAAATTTGTTATATTATAATATATATTAATATATCATGATATATATTAACTCTAGATATATATGGGAGGGAAGAACAAAGACAAAGTGATAGAGGTGGAGATATAGAGGGAGTGAGAGGAAGGGAGAGAAATGGAGAGAGGAAGGATGAGAGAGGACTTGACAGACACAGGGAGAGGGAAGGATAGAGAAATGGAGTAGGAAGGAATCGAAGGGAGGGAAGAAGAATCACATAGAGAGGGAAAAGTTGAGAAAGAGATAGAGGGAGGGACAAGGGAGAGATGGAGAGAGAGTGTATATGTTTGAGGGTGAGATAGAGAGATAAATAAGGAGAGACAGAGAGAAGAGG
>APFE031306084.1:66488-101994 GCA_000404065.3 Pinus taeda
GGGGGGGGAAGGAGAGATAGTGACAAAGTTGGAGAGAGTGAGAGAGAGAGAAACACGAAGAGATAAGGGGAAGAGACAGAAGGAGGCATGAGAGAAAGGGAGAGAGAGGAAGGGAGAGAAAGAGGGAGGTAACAAGAAAGAGACAGAGAGAGAAAGGTGAAGAAAGAGAGAGGGAATAAGGGATATGGAGAGAAGGGAAGAGAGGAGAGTAAGATGGAAGAGAGATAAGGGGGGAGAAAGGGAGAGAAGGGGAAGAAATAGAGAGAGGGATAGGAGGGCGAGGGAGAGATAGATAAATATGGAGAAAGAGTGTGCATGTTTTGGGGGTGATATAGAGAGACAAAAGACAGACATAGAGAGATAGATATATAGATGGAAAGTGAAGAGAGGGGT
The DNA here is from genome assembly GCA_000404065.3 of Pinus taeda. NCBI lineage: Eukaryota > Viridiplantae > Streptophyta > Pinopsida > Pinales > Pinaceae > Pinus > Pinus taeda. Next base: position 66,882 of record APFE031306084.1, read on the forward strand.
GAAGAGAGAGATAGAGAGCAGGACAAATAGATATATATGGAGGGAGAAATCATGTGTGCTTTCGGGGGTGAAGGGGGAAGGATGAGTTAGAGAGACAAAAAATGAGAGATGGAGGGAGATATAGATATAGATGGAGGGTGGAGAGATGGAAGAAGAATTATTGCACTAGATGTATTGATTTCAGTGTAGATGGTGATTTCTAATCTTATTTGATTGCTTGTATTGAAGGAGATATACTAAAGGACATGGGAGAGGAGGAATGAAGAGAGAAAGAAGGAGAGGTGTGAGAGAGGGAGAGAAGGGTAATAAAGAGAGAGAGGGAAACACAAAGATGGAGGGGGGGAGAGAGGGAGGGAGATAAGGACAAGGTTGGAGAGAGAGAGAGAGAGAGGGAGAGAGAGATGACTTGAGAGAGTGGAGGAGAGAGGGAGGGAGAGAGAGGAACAGAGAGGGAGGACAAAGAGATGGATTTGGAAGGGGATAGAGGGAGGGAAGAAAAAATACATACAAAGAGAAAAGTGGAGAGAGAGAGAGAGGGGGAGTCAAAAGGAAGAGATAGAGAGAGAGTGTGTGTGTATGTTTGGGGGTGAGATAGAGAGATAAAGAAGGAGAGATGGAGGGAGATATAGATATAAAAGGAGGGGAGAGAGGGAAGAAGATATTTTGCACTAAATGCATTGAATTCATGATAGATGGTGATTTCTAATCCTATTTGATTTCTTGCACTAGGTGTATTAATTTTCAGTGTAGATGTTGATTTCTAATGATATTTAATTGCTTACACTAGATGCATTGATTTTAGTGTAGATGTTGATTTCTAATCCTATTTGATTGCTTGCACTAGATGCATTGCTTTCACTGTAGATGTTTTCTAATTCTATTTGATTGCTTGCACTAAATACATTGATTTCATTGTCGATGTCGATTTCTAATTCTATTTGATTGCTTGCACTATATGCATTGATTTCGGTGTAGATGGTGATTTCTAATTCTATTTGATTGTTTGCACTAGATGCATTGATTTCAGTGTAGATTGTGATTTCTAATCCTATTTGATTGTTTGTACTAGATGCATTGATTTTAGTGTAGATGGTGATTTCTAATCCTATTTGACTACTTGCACTAGATGCATTGATTTTACCGTAGATGTTGATTTCTGATCGTATTTGGTTGCTTGCACTAGATGCATTGATTTCCGTGTAGATGCTAATTTCTAATCTTATTTGATTGCTTGCACTAGATGAATTGATTTTAGTGTAGATGTTGATTTCTAATCTTATTTGATTGTTTGCATTAGATTCCTTGATTTCAGTGTAGATGTTTTCAAATCTTACTTGATTGTGTGCATTAGATGCATTGATTTCAGTGTAGATGATGATTTTTTATTTGATGTAACTCAATGTATGATGGTACATTAACTTAAAGTGATTGGATTAACAATGTGTATTCATTTTAGTGTAAGCACAAAAAAATGGTTGACAATTTACATTGATTTTTGTGTTATAGTAATTCAACCTATTAATATTGGAGAGCAAGAGAGACAAGGTATGGTGTTTACTACAATAGTCTGAATTAAAGAATTGAATGGTTTACAATCCCAACTATCATTTTTATATAACCGATATGAAAAGATGGAAAACCTAACAAATAATTTAAAGATTTTGTAAATTTGACCGCTCATTAAAAAGAATCAAAATTACATTATTTCTCAAATTTTGCAAAACAAACTTAATAGATAAAAAAATTCATCAAAATATTTTGAAGGAAACAAATTATTTCAAACATTAGCAATGAAACAAATGATTTCAAGAAGCCCATGGGGCTTTGGATTGATGGTGAATAGGTGCACTATTAAGGCACTCGTTGTGATAGGTCATTGGTTCAAATCCCCCGAGAGTGCTTACCTACCAAAAAAAAAAAGAAACAAATGATTTCAAGAGTAATCTTGATGCAATAAATTATTAAAACTACTATTCAAAATCTATTTAGTAATACTTAGAGGAAAACTATTAAGAATTATTAATTGTAAAAAGTTGTGATACCTAAAATTAGACGAAATATATGTGCAGTACCAATTCTCTTGCAAAAAATCGACAAGATTGTCTCCCTTTTTCATCACCAACTAATTACTAACACACAATTACATACACATATAGAAATATAATACAACAATTGTAACATTCACAAACATTACCATCTAAATCCAAACACATAAACACACAAACCACTCAAAGCATCCAAGCAAACGTACAAACCATTCAAGGCAAGCAACAAAAACAAACTTAAAGAAGAGAATGATACAAACATGTTAAACAAAGAAAACATAATGTAAATTTCAAAGTATGAAGTTTATCTCAAACATATACATAATAATTATAATCTAAAAATGTGGCATTATTGCCCTCAACTGGAACTATCATAAATCCATCTAACTTCGAATCTATCATGTGTCGATAGGGATCAAATCCTTCGAGGTGCAAACAATATTTATGCATGAAGCACCTAAATGTACCCCGTTATCTGTCTATCATTATATATAACTGTTCCAAAGAACACACATCTATGGTCAACATACTAGACATACACTCTACCTGGATCATCTATGTCCAAGGGATAGGCACAAAACCAATCCACTTTTTCTGGCCGTGGGACTTAGGTGAATCCTTCTTTCTCTAGCTACTCAGATAGGTAGAGATATATTGAAATCAATTTGCTTTCCTAGCTTTGTCTGAACCTCAATAGCTGCACCTCAACCTGTTGCTTGGCTGATCAGAAATTTGTCACGAACTTGAATCTGCGTGCTTTCATTCATTCTGCTCTGTCTCAGTCCTATCAATGCAATGGAAAGTTAGCTCATTTGATTTCTTATCAAATTGTCATTATATACATAGAAAAGTTACTATTACGGTAACACAAACAAGGCTATCATTATTAGTAGCGTTTGGAAGAGGTATACAAATGAATGCTTTTCTTTTTCCATCAGACCAAATTGCTACATAGGTTAACAAGCAAGTAGAGAAAACTAACAAAGAATTTACTATTGTACCTTTCATAAAGCAGTGAGTAACTTTTGACCCTCATGTGCATCAATGCGCAGTCTAGAAGCTATATCATTCTTACACTAGTAATCAACATTTGACCCTAACCATAAGTGAAAATCAGATTCTACTAAGAAGAAATTCAAGCATTCTACATGCAGAGAAAATATAAGAATTCATAATTTTCTTCTCCTTGAGAATTCTAGCAGACAAAACGAGAGTCACAAAAACCTATGTTTGATAGCGGCAAGAAAGTCTAGCATTGGAGGCAGCCCCTGCTCAACCAAGCACCCACTGTAGGCGAAGGGTTGGAAACCAAATTGACTATGCAAACTAGTGTCTATGACTCCCGACAATAACTAGTGGCTTTTGGTTGACATTATGGTAAAGACGCTAGAATTCCCTACGTTCAATCGAGTTCATTCCTACTTTCATCAACCATTTTTAGTGTGGTGTCTTTTTTTCGCCTCCTTTATGAAATAACAATGTTCTAAGCACCTATTCCTACAATCTCTCACTGTTGCAAAAGAGACCCATTGCTCAACAACAACCCTTATTTCCATATGTTTTCTCATTATTTCTGACAAAGATTTGACGAATAAACACAATGATGGACCCTCTTTCAAAGAACAACAAAATAGCCTTTTTCTTTTAAACGACGTCTAAAATAAATTCTATTTTGAACTAGATATGTACATACCTTTTCTGTTTTGTTTGAATTATAAAGAAAAGTGTATTCAATATGTATCAAAATGTACTAGGATTTATTGCTTTAATAAATATTAAAATTTTATTTAACTTTTTATATATGTATATAATAATTAAAATAATAAAATTGAAAATTATAAAACAAATATCTAAACTTCTAATTATGCAAAAGAACTTTTCAATCAAATGTATTGCTAATACATTTTTCAATAAAAATAGAATTTATAAAAAAAATTAAAATAAGAAAAAATATAAAAATAGTATTTATAAATAAGAAAAATAATAATAATTAAAATAATATTATAAATTTCAATTTTTTAAAATATGTAAATACATTTGATTCTCTTAAAAACTTTGTATTAACTAAATTTTGATAATTTTACGATTTAAATTTAGAATCCCAAATGCAATCTTTACGAAATTTTGTACAAAATTAGTAGAAAAAATGAAAACAACGAAAACGAAAAGATAAACAGTGTGTCACGTCACATACAGACATGGTAAGTCAACACACATGGATCTCATAAAATTAACATGTAATTGATTCTCTTGAAGCCCGAAGCACAACAAAACCCATCAACATATAACATATTCACACAATCAAATTAGTGATACATTCTTTTGGCACCGAAGAACGTCAAGAACCACTAATTTAATTATATTTCATTGTTAAATAATTGGTTTTTCACTTTTAATTTACAAACAATTGCATTGGAGTTTCTCATCTTCACAAAGAAGTGGTTAGAGTGGTCAATTCCAGCAAACTCACATTCACATATTGAGTTGACCAAATTCAATATGTTTAAAATACAAACTTCAAATAAATTTAAAACAAAAAACCATTCCACCAATAATTTTAATAACCACAATTATGTTTCTTGTGCAGCATTGATTTTAACCTTGTGGAACTTGAGCAGAGAAGACAAGCTAATCAGATCTGGGCATCTGGCCAAATGTGGATTAACGACAACAACATAGGCTGAAGAGACCGATCTAGTACATAGTGCAATTCTTTCACAGAGAAACAACTGTAGGTGGTCAGTGCCCCAATTCATTGCAACACATATCAACACCATTCCGTCATTCACACACCATAAGAAACAACCCTCCATGCAACAATGATCAAAACTAGGGCATGACTCCCATCCATATGTGGACATGGATCTACGGATGTTGTGGTCACTGAGGACGACAGAGTCGATGAGCAATTCCCAAGGCTCTACTCTCATTAATTCATTTAATTCCTTCGTGCTAGAGATTCGCCCCATGCTCGAGTTGTGATCAACATCTAGTTGTAGGAATGGTGATGCAATCAATGTTTTCAACCCTCCATGCCCACTCTGTGTCTTGTGCATCTTCAATGGATGAAGAAGATTAGTGTTCTCATTTCCAATTATGACTTTGAAGAGTGGGTCAATTTAGGAAAATTGAAGGGATTCCTTGCAAATTTATTTTAATGAGTAGTGAGGTCTAATAATTGTCACATTCTCAATAGAAGCAAGCATCTATCCAATGGATCCTTCAATCCAATTGTTAGATCAATGATATCTCAAATCTGTGATATATGTGTTTCTCTACAGCACCTCCAATTCATGCATCATTTCCCATTCAATCATTGAATTGGTCGTTCGATTTCCTCCAACATTTTTCCACTTGTAGTTGCACATGACTCTGCACTAGCATAAACTCTGCAAATACAAATAATTCTACAACAATTGAAAAATAAACACACACTGATCTAATATATTTCTACTTATGTACATAGTGTCTGTCCTCACATGTTTTCCATGTCCCTTGGCCCTCCCATAAGGGAGTCAAGCCCATACAGGCTTTGATACCAATTTAAAAATTGGAGGAGCAGACATGATGCACATACAACTATTCATACATCACATTCAAAGCCAAATTACAAGCCACATAAATAGTGCTTATGAGATCCAACTGATTCCAAACAAGGAGAATATTGTTGAGAAAATATTTCAATAAAACTCCAACAACAAACAACCCAATCCTACCTATATACTATCATAAGCATTATTCCAAGTATAAATCCATAGAAAAAGCCCATCCCTACTGCTCTGGACGTGAACAATCTTTATCTGGCGAATGACCCCTTCCTCCATGCTATGCAAGGTGTTGAAGAAAATTTACAGAATCTATGCAAGATCGCGGTGTTCTGTGATTGAAACACGAAGATATTTTTGTGTTTCATTAGAAAATGAAGAACTTCACAATCAGATTGAGTTCATAGAGAAAAATGAAGATAAAACCCTAGAGATATGTTGAAAGTGAAGTGGAGGGCAAGGTAGAATATGAGGTTAGCGAACCTTGATATGTCCTGAAGGGAATCGATACAAATGAAAATGAAGTGAATGGATGGTTTCAATGGAAGTCTTTGAGCGACGAGGATGAGTGAAAAGGAGTAGAGAGAACAAAGTTGGATGAAATACTTGGTGTGGCTGCTTCTAACATGACATCCATGGAGGATAACTTGTCTCAGAATTTCCCTGTACAAAGTAGCCACCTACGGTCCCTACAACATTCCTTAACCCTTTCCTTTTAGGATCACAATGGTTTTTACTCTAACCTCTTGTTTCTGAAATGCTTTCTCTATCTCATTTTCGATTTTGTAAGACATTTTCTTGTATCGATTTTTTTTTTTTGTGGGGCATAGATATTTGGGGATTTTTTATTTCTTTATGTTAAATATATGTGAGAGAGGACTGGTTGTGGTATGTTATTGTGTGTTTGCAATATATATCCTTGGGTATACATTTGGGATCACCTATTTATTTTTCACACAAAAGCAGGAAACAACAACCCTCCAATCCATGAATCTTAATCTTTGTACTAGTATAACAATTAGTTTGTGGCAATATTGTAGAACATGGAATGAATTGTGTCAAAATCTAGGTGAAACCAATTTGCAAAATAATTGCAGCGAGATGGGTCTCATAAGTTGCATGGGACATTGGGATTTCACCACTGGAATCAATTCCAAAAAACAATGGTGAGGGTTCTTATTATTAGCAATATATAACAAATCCAAGTGCAACATATTTATGAGGTTTTGTGATGTTCATATGATCTATCCATGAATGATATAGGATTTGTGCTTCTGTGGACCTGGTTATGGAGGATCCTATATCTTTGTATTTGAGGAGCTGCATTTGGAGGATCCAGGATGTTGACTTAGGGGGCTCTGACCCAAGTTCAGAGTTAGTTGCGCCAATCAATAAAACCCTACACTATTGGCCCTTTAGGCAACAACCCGCATAGCGCAAACTGCAGTCTCACCCGAAGAATGCAAGAACCAAGTTTTTTAATACAGAGACTAGTGTGATGTCTTCCAGCACCTCAAATCTGCCTTCAGCTGACTAGACATACACTCTACCCTAATCATCTTTTTCCGAGGGACAGGCACAAACCCAATCCACTTTTTGTCATCATGGGGCTTAGGTGAATCGCTCTTTCTCTAGCTACTCAGATAGGTAGAGATATATTGAAATTAGTTTGCTTTCCTAGCTTTGTCTGAATCTCATTAGCTGCACCTCAACCCACTGCTTGGTTGATCGAAAATCTATCACGAAGCTGAATCTACGTGCTTTCATCCGTTTTGGTGTGTCTCAGTCTTATCAATGCAATGGAAAGTTAGCTCATTTTATTGCTTAGCAAATGGTCATTATATACATAGAAAAGTTACTATTACGGTAACACAAACAAGGCTATCATTATTAGTAGCATTTGGCAAAGATATACAAATGAATGTTGTTCTTTTTCCATGGGACAAAATTGCTACATAGTTAACAAGTATGTAGAGAAAACTAACAAAGAATTGGCTATTGTACCTTTCATAAAGCAGTGAGTAAATTTTGACCGTCATATGCATCAATGTGCACTCTAGATGCTATAGCATTCTTACAGTAGTAATCAACATTTGACCTTAACCATAAGTGAAATCAAATTCTACGGAGAAGAAATTTAAGCATTCTACATGCAGAGAAAATATAGGAATTCATAATTTTCTTCTCCTTTAGAATTCTAGCCGACGAAACCAGAGTCACAAAAACTTATGTTTGATAGTGGCAAGAAGGAATGGCATTGGAGGCAGCCCCTGCTCAACCAAAAACCCACCGTAGGCAAAGGGTTGGAAGCCAAAATTGACTATGCAAACTAGCGTCTATGACTCCCGACAATAACTAGTGGCTTTCGGTTGACATTATGATAAAGACACTCCACCTCCCTACAGTCAATCGAGTTCATTCCTACTTTTATCAACAATTTTTATTTTTAGTATAGTGTCTTTTTCTCACTTCCTTTTCCAAATAACAATGTTCTAAGTGCCTATCCCTACAATCTCTCAACGTTGCGGTAGGGCCTGATTCTCAACAACACCCCTTGTTTGCATATGTTTTCTCGTTATTTCTTATAGATATTTAACGAATAAACAAAATGATGGGCCCTCTTTGTAAGAATAGTGAAATGGCCTTTTGCTTTTAAACTACGTCTAAAATAAATTCTATTTTGGATTAGATATGTACATACCTTTTCTGTTTTGTTTGAATTATAAAGAAAAGTGTATTCAATATGTATCGATATGTACTAGGATTTATTGCTTTGATAAATATTAAAATTTTATTTAACATTTTTATATGTATATAATATTTAAAGTTATCAAACAAATATCTAAAGTTCTAATTATGCGAAAGCACTTTTCAATCAAATGTATATGCTAATAACATTTTGTTCAATAAAAAATAATATTTATAAAATAAGAAAAAAAATAAAAATTAGTATTTACAAAAATAATTAAAATAGTATTATAAATTTCAATTTTTAAAATATGTAAATACATTTAATTCTTTTAAAACTCTGGAGTAATTAAATTTTGCTAATTTTATGATTTAAATTTAGAATCCTAAATGCAGTCTTCACGAGATTTTGTACAAAATTGAGTAGAAAAAATGAAAACAATGAAAACGAAAAGATAAAGAGTCATGTCACACACGGACAGGGTAAGTCAACACAACATTTAATTTGTTTCCACTAGTATTTATAAAAAGATTCCATTTTAACACTCTGGTTCATGCACAGACTTTCACGTTGCTTCTTAGCATCTCACGGTCTACTTTGCTTTGATAATAGTTAAAAATTGGAGGTGTTGTCATGATGCACATAAAAATATTTGTATATCACATTCAAAATTAAATTACATGTCATATAAATAGTGCTCATGAGATTCAACCGATTCCAAATAAGAAGAATTTTGTTGAGAAAATCTCTCAACAAAACTCCAGCAACCAACAACTTAATCCTACCTATATACTATTGTAAGCATTATTCCAAGTCTCCCTTTAATGCTTAAATTACATCATTATAAAGATTATTAGAAGAAACATAAATTACATATAGTCACATCTGTATCACTGGTCTTCATCAACACTCATATCCACTTTGGAATCTCGTAAAACATGCTCTTTCTTCACCACCTCATCTTCGAGTTGTCACTTGAACTCCATTTAAAACATAAACGCTTCTGACCATGTTTGCTGAACTTGCATGATCAACAATGTTGACATACTTTATTCTGCCAAATTACATAGCTCTTTGTAACGGTTATAACAAGTAGCCAAGTAATGAACCATTATATGGACAAGCTCTCATCTATCAGAGAACATAGATCGTTGTTTCTGACAGTTATCTAGGATAGTTGTCTGGGTAGTGAATGTGTTCAAAATTTGACCATACAATTTGACTCGTCTCACACACATAGATCTCATAAAATTAACCTGTAACTGATTCTCTTGAAGCCTGAAGCACAATAAGACCCATCAACATATAACATATTCACACAATAAAATTAGCGATATGTTCTTTTAGCACCAAAGAACATCAAGAACCACTAATTTAATTATATTTCATTGTTCAATAATTGGTTTTGCACTTTTAATTTACAAACAATTGTACTGGAGTTTCTCATCTTCACAAAATAGTGGTTAGAGTGGTCAATTCCAGCAAACTCACATTCACATATTGAGTTAACCAGAATTGATATGTTTAAAATAGAAACTTCAAATAAATTTAAAACAAAAAATCATTCCACCAAGAATTTTAATAACCAAAATTATTTTTCTTTTGCAACATTAATTTTAACCTCGTGGAACTTGAGCAGAGAACACAATCTAACCAGACTAGGACATCTGCCCAAATGTGGATTAATGAGAGCAACATGGGTTGAAGAGACAGATCTAGTACATAGTGCAATTCTTTCACACAAAAACAACTGTGGCTGGTCAGTGCCCCAATTCATTGCAACACATATCAACACCATTCTGTCACTCACACACCATAAGAAACAACCCTCTGTGCAACAATGATCAAAACTAGGGCGTGACTCCCATCCATTGATTGATGCGGATCTACGGATATTGTGGTTGCCGAGGATGACAGAGTCGATGAGCAGTTCCCAAGGCTCTGCTCTCATTAATTCATTTAATTCCTTTGTGCTAGATATTCACCCCATGCTAGAGTTATGATCAACATCCAGTTGTAGGAATAGTGATGCAATCAATGTTTTCAACCATCCATGCCCACTTTGTGTCTTGTGCATCTTTCATGGATGAAGAAGATTAGTGTTCTCATTTCCAATTATGACTTTGAAGAGTGGGTCAATTTAGGAAAATTGAAGGGATTCTTTGCAAAATTATTTTAATGAGCAGGGAGGTCCAATAATTATCACATTCTCAATAGAAACAAGCATATATCCAATGGATCCTTCGATCCAGTGGTTAGATCAACGATATCTCGAATCTGTGATATATGTGTTTCTCTACAGCACCCCCAGTTCACACATCATTTCTCATTCAATCATTGAACCAGTTGTTCGATTTCCTCCAACATTTTTCCCCTTGTAGTTGCACACGACTCTGCACTAGCATAAACTCTACAAACACAAATAATTCTACAACAATTGAAAAATAAACACACACTGATCTAATTTATTTCTACTTATGTACATAGTATCTGTCCTCACATGTTTTCTATCTCCTTGGGCCCTCCCATAAGGGAATCAAGCCCATACAAGCTCTGATACCAATTTAAAAATTGGAGGAGTGGTCATGATGTACATAAAACTATTCAGATATCACATTCAAAGCCAAATTACAAGCTATAAAAATAGTGCTCATAAGATCCAATAGATTCCAAATAAGGAGAATATTGTTGAGCAAATATCTCAACAAAAATTCAAAAACCAATAACCCAATCCTACCTATATACTATTGTAAGCATTATTCGAAGTATAATTATATAAACAAAGCACACCCCTACTGCTATGGCCGTGAACGGACTTTATTCGGTGAATGCCCCCTTCGTCCTTGTTGTGCAAGATGCTGAAGAAAATTTATAGAATCTACGCAACATTGTGGTGTTTTGTGATTGAAACATGAAGAGATTTATGGTGTTTCATCAGAAAACAAAGAACTCTGCGATGAGATTGAGTTCATAGAGAAAAATAAAGATAAAACACTAGAGATATGTTGAAAGTGAAGTAGCGGGCAAGGTACAATATGAGGTTAGCGAACCTTGATATGTCGTGAAGGAAATCAATGTATATGAAAATGAAATGAATGGATGGTTTCAATGGAAGTCTTTGAGCGACGAGGATGAGTGCAAAGGAGTAGAGAGAATGAAGTTCGATGAAATGCTTGATGTGGCCTCTTCTAACATGTCATCCATGGAGGATAACTTGTCTCAGAATTTTCCTATACAAACTAGCCACTGATTATCCCTACACCATTCCTTAACCCTTTCTTTTAAGGATCACAATGGTTTTTACCCTAACCTCCTGTTTTTGAAATTCTTTCTCTATCTCCATTTTTTATTTTATAAGACATTTTCTTGTATCGATTTTTCTTTGAGGGGATATATATTTTGGGAATTTGTATTTCTCTATGTTAAATATATGCGAGAGAGGACTGGTTGTGGTATGTTATTGTTTGTTTGTAATATATATCCCTTGGGTATACATTTGGGATCACTTATTTGTTTTTCACACAAAAGAAGGCAACAACAAACCTCCAATCCATGAATCTTAATCTCTGTACTTGCATAACAATGAGTTTGTGGCAATATTGTAGAACATGGAATGAATTGTGTCAAAATCTAGTTGAAACTAATTTGCAAAATAATTGTAACTAGATGGATCTCAGAAGTTGCATGGGACGTTGGGATTTCACCACTGGAATCGTTTCCAAAAAACAATGGTGAAGGTTCCTATCACTGGCAATATATAACAACTCCAGGTGCAACATATTTATGAAGTTTTGTGATGTTCATCTGATCTATCCATGAATGATCTAGGATTTGTGCTTCTGTGGACTCGTCTATGGAGAATCCTGTATCTGCGTATCTAAGGAGTTGCATTTGGAGGATCCAGGATGTTGGCTTAGGGGGTCATGACCCAGGTTCAGAGTTAGTTGCACCAACCAACAAAACCCTACACTGCTGGCCATTTCAGAAACAATCCGTGTGGCGGAGACTTCAGTCTCACCCGAAGCAGTATGGGGGGATGCAAGGCATTCAGAGACTAGTTGATGTCTTCTAACGCCTTAGATTTTCCTTCACGCAAATCGATACACTCCTAGGGCACATTAGTACAACTCTATTAAAATATCTTTTAGACCTTCGCGAAGTTCTATGATCAGTCCTTGTGGACCTTTAGCAGTCAATTTTCCTACTTATGTGCATCAAAGAGTAGTCCTAAATTAGGTTTTGTGCAGATTTACTTAAGTTATTAGTAAATTTCAAAGAATTCATCAGATTCTTTGCGAAAATTCTTAGACATGCATTGCATACACCATTAACACTTATTTAAGAGAATCACGTAACATTCAATCAATATTCCATAAAACACATCATTCGTTGACAACATATAGCATTAACATAAATAAACATAAATACACAATAATTCTTCGAAAACTATTTTTATTGATGTTCAATCCAAGGTTATAGAATCAAAACTACCTTGCGCACACAACTGGATGGTTCTGCGCACTCAGTTGTGGACTCTACCTAGGCCTCTACGCACTCAGCTACAGAGCCTTTCTTCTATCCTACCCACTTCTCTTTGCTATCACTTCCCTTCTCCCTATTCATCAATTATGTCTTAGAATCTCTAAGACACACCTATTTATAGCCCTTTTCATCAATGCCATGGTCCGCGGACCATGGGTGAATCTAAAAACTGACTCAAACTTTTCATAAAACAAGGGCCTAAACCCCTTTGACTCCTATTCATCTACGTGCTATACATCTACAAATTGTGGAGACCTTACATTATTTTACAAAACCGTATCAAAACTTGGGTTATTTTAACCCCAAAATGACCCAAGGGGACCCATCCCAACAGGCCCCCAACACAAAGATCATGACTCACCCTCAAGTCACTCTGCTACCACTGTGATCTTACTGTGAATATCCCCCAGCTCCACCTGGATCACTACAACATTGGCAGTGCTTCGCATTGTTTCCTGCTTGACTTCCTTGACCAATTTTTCCATGGCTGGTCCTTCTATGGCCAACCTCATTTTTTGATGTTTCTGCTACAGTCTTTTAAGCATATCTTGAATGGTAGTCATTACTTAATAAGCCTCCTCCAACCAAGGCTGCAACCTGGACTTTAGCAAGGCCCCCTTCTGTGCTTCCTCTACCTATGCTAAGAGCTGCTTTCCCTCCTATAATTTGGCAAGGAATTGCATTAGTGCTATAGAGTGCGCAGTTGCCCAGACTTCATCATATTTCCACTGCAATTCCCTTACCTTTGTGCTCAATTTCTACAATTTCGGATCCTCCTCAAGATTGGTCACTAGCTCCATAGCCTACTCGAACAATGTTACACAGTCAGTGACTATGGCATCCAAGGTAGCCATGCCTTCCTTTATCACGGCTCTGCACTACTCCTAGACCTCAAGCGGAGTTGTGGGCTACAACTTTAACTACAACTTTATAATCTTCATGTTGAGCTCAAACATGACTTGTTCAACCTCTGCTTTAGCCTCATGCACACAAGAGGCTAGTTTTCTGATTCTGGCTTCTAGTTGTGCATCCTCCGGGATGTGAAGCTCACACACTATCTTCCATGCCTCTGCTACTGCTGACTCTAGACTGGAACTTTTCATCTAAAGTGCCTCTTTTTCCTTCAAATCCTGCATCTTTTCAACGAACATTTGTTCATTGTTGACTTTGTACTCACTGATAGGGTTGAAGGCGCGCTGCTCCCTAGTTCTCAAATCATCTACCACCCCTGTATGCAGCGCGTGGAGCGTCTTGTTGGAGAGCACTGCTATATTCAGTCCAATGTTTTGATTGTACTTAGGATAATGTGATCGTTAACAGACTTCACATGAATGGACTCGTCTAGTAATGGTATAGTTCTGAGGTCCAGGGTCCTTACTAGCTCTGCTACTTAGCTTGTCCTAGTTGCTAGGCTCACTTGCTCCGTGTTCGCTTGTCTAGTGCCCACATTTATTCTACTTTCTTGGATCTGTAGCTCACATAGATCCTTTTGGATGCTTCCTAGTGTCTGCATGTATTGTTTCTCAAATTGCTACATCACTTCAGTTGTGGTATCCTTGATTTTATCGCTGATCTCAATAAGATCGCCTTCTATTAACACCATGGCATCAACCTATGAATTATCCTATTTCTATTTTTTCTTTGTTCCACCCTGCTGCTCCTTGCCATGACATTTCAAAATAAATGGGGTGCTCTGCCCCTCATCCCCTTCGCTACCTTGTCCTAAAAGTTCTTCTTCCTCTGTCTCTAGCGAAGCTGACTTGTCACCTTTTTGTGACTCGTGATATTCTTATTCCACCTGCTCCTTGGCAATGTGTTCTTGCTCCACACGAGACTTTTCTGTGACTTCATTATTTTTCTATGCTGCCAGGGTACGTGTAGCCTACTTAGATGCCTCCTTTCTTTTTTGCGCGACAAAACTTGCTACATCCGTACTTGGTCCAATAGCTAAGTTTGACGGGCTGCGCCACTCTACAGGCCATTTAACTATAACCTCCTGAACATTCGTTTCTATCACCAAATAGGGAAATTCGTGCCATTTATGCTCTGGATCCTTTCACGCTTGGATGTATGCTCTGTGGTAGTCAACCTTGAATGCCGTGTAGGCTGACAGTTGCGTGAACAAGTTTAGGGACAACCTCAGATGTTGATTAAAGGCCATGCGGAGATCCATTTCAATAAGAACCCAAAATATCTTTGTTTCGGCAATCCATGTGGCATCCTTTGTAGACCACAGGAAGTGAATTGCACCGCTTCCGACAATACTTCCTTGAGTGGGGGAAATTGGCTATCCTCCAGAAATTTCCATGCAAACAACACAATTAACAGTAACAACCAAGCATAGTGAAATGTCTTGGTTTCATCCTAGGCCTCGTGAGAGTTTGCTAGGAACTCCTAACATAGGCATCTTGCCAAATTAAATTGTCTTTCGCGCAATGTGTAACTAGGGTAACTATTGGCGTCGGAACGTCATCCACACGGCATTTTTGCATCACTTTCCCTGCTAAAACTTGGGCAGTCAATTGAACTGCTGCGTATGTTATAGAAATAATTGAATACCCTCACGACTTCTTAAGGAGCCCATAATCACTTTTCATCCTTTCTGCGAGGTCTTTCTCCCCAGTATTTACACCAAAATCCTTAGCTGGGTTCGCATATTTATAAGGAAGGTGTGTGATTCTGTGAATGAGCATGTTTGTAATAGGGATAGGCCCTCCTAGCCATAAACAACCATCGTGCACCAACATGAGCAACTAGCGCACACATATCGTATTGATGGGGCTGAGGTGGTAATGTGGCACCCATAGAAAATTGAGTAACCTTGAGTGCTCGATACTACAAACCCAATCCTCCATTTCCAATGTTGTAACACCTAATTCTGCATAATAGAACCTCCTCATATAATTGTCTGCCGCCAAGTGCAGAAACCTAGTGTGACCTACAAGGTCCCAATCCTCCATCTTCAATAGCGGATCCGCGCGAGCCGGGGACCTTCAAAAGGGACCTGCTCAGGTAACAGGGGCATAGATATGGTGAACTTATCAGAATTCAGGTCCTTCGTGACCTTTGCTTTTCCCTTCCACAAAGGGATATACCGTGGTATTATTTTCATGGGTTTTGCTCCTTCAACATCAATATCTTCTGTTCAAGGAGCTTCTTCTGCCTCCAAGTCCACTACTTTCTCAGGCTGCTTATCTCTCTTCTGCTTCTGTGTTTAAGAATTCTTTATAGGGGATGCATGCACTGGCACTTGGATTTTTCTACTTTTCTTTCACGAATTGCTTTGATTTGGAAGATTGGCTATCTCTGGTAGGGGTAGGCTTCGACCTAGGTGACCTCGACACTGTAGGCACAGTAGCCGAAGCTTCCATACTTATAACTTCTGGGGCAGCTATTTTGGAGACAACATCACCCATACTCACAATTTTAGCAGGACTTGGTGCAGACATTTTGTCAAGAATAAACTTCTGGTTTATCGTTGGCAACTCAAAAAACGTTGGGCTCACAATGAAATCTTCCCAAAATGCTCAGCTCATAGGTGATAGACAATGAAATTCACTAACAATTTTGAGAGTGCAAATTGTTCTCTATTGGACTGGCACGCATAATTTATATGGAGTTTTGAATTCAAATCTAACCATTTCCCCCAATTTCTAATGATAAATGTTGTTTTGGAGATAGATCTTCAAATATTTTTTCCTTAAATTCTGCCATCCCACTCCACTTAACCATCTTCTAGCCAGCAAGTCATGAACAGTAACTACAACGATCACTTTCCTACTATGTTGCACGATAACTTCCCCCATGGCACAGCTTCCTGAGCGTAGCTTCCTGAATTATGTCTCTGTCATTCTTTGTGCAGCCTCCTTGCTGTGTTGTCCTTCAAGCTGGGCAGTGTAGTTTATAGTCTCGTGCTTCCGTGCAACTGCCTGGAGCACTAAGACTATCCTGTTGTCATATAGTCATTGTGTAGGATCCCCTATATACACTTTCAACCTGCTCCCATTTACTCTTCCCGAGAAGGGTTCCCCATTCAGCTTTGCAAGTTGAACTGCATCTCCATCTGTAATTTCTTTAACAATATATGGCCCTAACCAATGCATATGGAATTTACTCGGAAATTTAGTGAATTTACTATCATATAATAGGACAAAATCTTTTACCTTGAATATGCGAATCTTGATGTCACGATCATGCCATGCTTTTCACGTTCCTTTTGTACTTGTTGATGAAATCTTACGAAAAATTGATCTTCTTTGAGCTTTATCAGCTGTGCGAGTCGTGCCTCGAAGACCTCGCGATCCACCATATCCGTCAGGGCTGTTATGCGCAAACTAGACACAATGTACTCCATCGTCATTACAGCTTCGACCCCATAGACTAATTTGAATGGCGTTTTCCTTGTCAGCTCTTACAAGTAGTCCTTTAATCCCATAGTACTGCAGGTACACACATATCCTAGTCATTTCGATGCGCGTTGTAGATCTTTGTGAACGCTTTCTCCAAAATCTTATTGAAGGATTCAATAGTTCCATTGGCTTGTGGATGATATAGTGTACTCCTCTGATGGTTGCCCTTGAATTATTCAATCAATGCGCTGATCATTTCGTTTAGAAAGTGCGTACCTCTGTCACTCATCAACACTTTCGGGCAGCCAAATCTGGTTAAGACATGCTCAAACAAAAACTTTGTTGTTGTAGCCCCTGTACAATCTTTAACCGACTATGATTCCGCCCATTTGGTTAAATATTATGTTGCATTGATGATATAGAGTGCACCTATTTTCTTTCCCAAGGGCTGAATTGGCCCAATGAAATCAATCGCCCATTCCTACAACGACTGCAAAGATACTTGAGGATGTAATGAAAATCCATCCCTTCACGATGGTCTGCCAGTCCTTTGACATGCATCGCATGCCTTACAACACGCCTTGGAATCCTTATGCAAGGTAGGCTACCATAGACCTGCATGCAAAATATTTTTCGAGGTTGCCTTACCTGTGTAATGACCTCCCATAGCTCCCCCATGAGCTTCAGTGAGAATGCTATCCCACTCAAAATATGGCACATATCTTCACAATATTTCATCTGTACCAATCTTATACAAAGGTCTTGCAATAACTAAAAAAAATTCCCCACGCACTACTAATTCCTTCTTTTGCTGACTTGTATATCCTTGTGCCATCGTTGTAGTCTAGAAGTGAATAATATTAGTAAAGTGATTATCTTCTACGCACAACGTAAAGGGATGTGCATCTGGCAGCCCTTCCTCTAGATTATTAGGCTCCTCTCCTATTTCGATCATAGACAGATTGTCAGGTCCTGCATTTAACCTCCTTAGCTTCACAATGACTTCAAGTCATATTCCTGAAATAATAGCAACCATCTATACATCTCCCCCCCAACATAGGCTTATTGACCAGGTATTTCAAGGCACAATGATCTGTGTATGTCCTGAAATTCCCTCCTAACAGATAATGCCTTAATTTTTGCAACGCATATACCATGGCCAATACTTCACTCTCAACCATTGAATAATTCTTCTCGGCCTTCAATAATTTCCTACTTATGAAGGCTATAGGATGGTCCATTTCTCCATCATCGGCTTGTGTTAGCCCTCCACCCAACACAATGCAAGAGGCATCCACATGCATGTGAAACTCCTTTTTCCAATCAAGGAATACTAAGATTGGCACAGTGACCATCTTTTCCTTCAATACACTAAGTTGTGCTGAAATTCTTCATCCCAATAGAATGTTGTGTCCTTCTTCAGTAGTTTCTCCATGGGCGTAGTAATTTGAGCGTAATCTTTGACAAATATTCTATAATATCTCGTAGGTCCCAGCATCACGCATAGCTGCTTAACGTTCCTCGAGGCCTCCAAATTCACAACTACCACAATCTTTGTAGGGTCCCCCATCAATCCTTTCTTGCACACCACGTGACCCAACAAAATCCCAAAGTGAACACAAAATATGCATTTCTTCAAGTTCAGCGCGATTTGGTATCTGCGACACGTATCCAACATCAGGCGTAGACTTTCTACATGGAACTTTACAAATCCAAACACCGTTTAGTCATCAAAGTAGACTTCCAGAAACTTATGAATGAATTCCTTGAACGTTGCTATGACTATGCAGGAAAATATCGCAAGCACATTATTGAGTCCAAATGACATCACATTGTACTAAAAACAACCCCACTCTGTCACGAAGGTCATTTTTCTCCTATCTTTTATCGCGATCTTGATCTGATGATACCCAGAAAACCCATTAGTAAAATAATTGACCTCTTTCCCTCCAACATTGTCTAACACTTCATCCATAAATGGTGTTGGGAATGGGTCGTGAACACACGCATCATTAAGTTTCTGCAGATCTACACAAATCCTTATTTCACCTATTTGTTTCTTCTCTTGGACCACCATCGGGCTCACCTAATCAAATTCTTCAACCGGTTCTATGATGCCTTCCTCCAACATCTTATCCAGCTCTAGGCAAACCTTTTCCTTGTATTTAGGATTAAGGTGATACAACCTCTCTTTAATAAGATTCGCATCCTGCTTCATAGTGATCTTCATAACGCCCAAGTCACCAACTATGCCCTTCAAATATGAAAACTTTGTAGGGAAGAGATCTTGGTATTTGCGAAGTAACTCAACAACTTTATCCATGGTAGCGGCGTCCCAATAATCTCCAATTTTTGTGAACTTCGGTTCTACTTCAGTGCCAATGTTTACTTGCTTGGTCTTCAATGACACAGAGATTTCTGGGTTTTCTATTTGTGGGCCTTCGACTTCACGATGCCCTTCTACCTCTGGAATATCAATGTTTCCTAGATCTTCATCTTCCTCTTCAACGGTCACATTATAATATTCTAGCCATGGTGTAGCTGGGTGCTCCAATCTAGTTAGATCCATTCCATAGGTTCTTATGGCATTCTGAAGATAACTACCTTAATCTCTTTTATAGCTTCATTGATGCTTGTGAAGACGTCTTCAAAGTTGAAGGTCAATAAGAACCCTTCCCTCAATATACCTCACTCCGTGGTGTCACGGCGGAGCTCCATTTCTAGATACTAGTTCATGGGAATTGTATCCAAAGTATGGAAAAATATGTGTACCCACTTTGGATGTGGTTCTGTCCTCCATGCTTTAGTCCATTTTGCTAGGTGATCGTGTAGATTGTCCCTTCCATTATATTTCTTAGTCATTCTAGTGTTAACACGCCCATGCTGCAACTTCATTATTCTTTTGTAACCTCGCCATCCAGTAAAGCTATCCTTATGTGTTCCCCACCATCATGGAAGCAGAGTGGATAGTCCCAACTCTAATGCTTGGAAGCGGTGATCCTAAGGGACTTCATGCTCAAATTTATCCAAAAATAGATTTACACCAGTTAAACCATTGTAATAGGGTAATTTCCTTACCTTTGACGAAAAACAGTGAAATGACTTTGTCATTATATTGCATCGTAGTGTAGATACTTCATGCAAGCAATTCTGCCAATTCTCTAATACCTCATCTGAATCAGAGGTGCGGGAACTATCCCAATCCCATGCAATCCTCCCATCTTCCGTCAGATTGATCCAATTTTGATCCTGCGCTGTAATTTTGTAGATTTGATCCAGTTCGTCATCACTTTCTTCACAATCGCGGACTGGTTCAATATAGTGTGCCTCTTCTACAGGGTCCAACTGTACTACCACCCGAAGTGATTTTCTTTCAAATGACATTGTCCTCTTCTTCAAATTGATGACCCCATTCATATCAATGGCCCAGTCAATTCCCAGGAGCAAAGGGTATGGATTATTGTCATTGACAATATCTATAGCCTCAAATTCGTCCATCGCGCTTGCACCTTCTATATCAACGGTTATTCCATATAGTCATCCCATGAAAATGATTTTCTACCAATTCGCTATTCTAATCTAAATCGGAGACCACTACTGTGTAGGTCTCCCCATTCTTTCCCATGTTTGTTTTGGTAATACGTTCACATCAGACCCTAGATCCAAGATGACTTGGTCCATCTCATAATCACCTATTTGCATTGTGAGCCTCATCTCGCACCTCGTTCGTGCCTTATGTTTTCCGATATTTCTAACCACCCTGTGTCCATCATGGACCTTCTCTTTCCTCGCTCATTTATTTATTAATTCCTGCAGGCCTTCCACAACTTTTCTATAGTGCAACAATTTTATGCAAGTCTCCAAAAACATAGTAAGTACAAAGCGATCAACCTCTGCAGGCACGTTGGTTTCTTACACCTTTCCCTAACTTTATGAAGTGGATGCCTCAATGAAGCTTTTCTTGGCTTCCATAAAAGTTTCCTTATCACGATTTAGATCAAAGGTGACTTCCTTCCCTAAGGCCTTATGGACCCATCTATCCTCTTCAGGTTGTTTACCTTTATCATTGCCAGTTGTTATTCCACTTCGCAGCATTATATTCACGCTTTGATCTTCCTCACAGGGCTCAACCCTCATCATCTGTAAGTTCTGCGTAGGCTTCGCTTTATTCTCTTGTATTTTAGCAATCATCACTGGGCACTCTTCTATAGTATGGTCAAACTGCCTGTAGTATTGTCATGATGGGCATGTCTGATTCTGACATTCTCGCATGTAGTGCCCTAGTTGTTTGCAGCTGTAGCAGATAATCTAACCGCAACCTCTAGCAAGTCCTCCTCTCTGCCCCATCAGCATCCCTGCTAACCTCCCCACGCTCCTGCGGCGCCCTGCTTTGGAGGCTGAGTTTCTACTTGCGTCCGGTATGTAGGTGTTCTTTCCATCATCATCTCATATCTGTGACAGTGGTGCTCATCGTGGCTCACCCATTTACAGAAGTTACAGAACAACTGGTGGGGTGTCTGTATGAACTTTGAAGTAAATGGCAATTATTCGTCGCATGTTGTCTAGCAACCTGACAAATAATGCACCATAGCATAGCCCACACGCTCGGCCCTATTGGGGCTTCTAGCTTCAGGGGAATTGGTCCACCTCCTGTAATATAATTCATGTTTACGGGACAATGGTCTTTATCGTGCCCTTGGGTCTTGCATTTCTGACAATAGACTTCCGCGCACACTTCTGGTTTAGTCTCCTTTTCTTTCTTCAAACTCTGTAGTTCTAGGTGTAGGCTCTGTAACTGAGAGTGGATCTATTGTACACCCAAGGTCACATCCTAAATAGGTTATGCATGCAACCTCATTGTGATTTCCAAGGCTTCTGCCTATGTTCCTATCTTCTGTTGTGACAAAGAAATTCTCAGGTGGGGCAGAAGCGAAGCTATAAACCATTCGCGATGCTGACTATCTACGAGCTGCATGTTAGCTTCACGAATCTGACACTTCAACCTTTGATCTAATTCCCAAGGTGTCTCATTTATCCTCATCATGATTTCTTTGAATCCAATTACTAATTGGGAGTCAGAGTCATACTTAGGCTTACTAAACTCCTTATTTAAAGTTGCCTTAGTCTCTGCTAGCGATGCAAGAGGATTATCAGAACAATACTTAATATACCAAGTTCGTGTGCGATCCTGTAGAGCGGTAACCAACTGTGCCCTCTTTGTATTTTCATCACTAACCTGTTGCACTGTCGACAAAACATTTGTGAAGAAACAAAACTACTTTCTATCTTCACTCCTTATGCCCTTGAAAATCAGCAGCCTCATTGCATTTGCCATGTTGAATGGTGGTGGCAGAGATGGAGGTGTGGGTGAAGGTGTATGCAGTAGGGGTGGAGGCGGACGTGGATTGGATGGATGATGTGCTCACAGAAAAACCTGTGTTATCAACTAGACAACACTTCGCGATGAAGCCTGCACCATTCTTTCGTCATCGCTTGAAGGGGGTCCAATTAACGGACTATATTCTAGACCTAACCTCTTGCGATTTCTGAAAGGTCTTCCACTTTGTGTAGCTCCAAACATCAAGGCAATGGTATCACCCGTTTTTCACATAACAACATTTTAATCCAAGTATTCAATGATCTTACCTTGCAGTCCTTTGAAAAATCATTGCTCCGCTTCACTATCGTTGATTGAGGTATCAACTAAAAATTTTCTAACAAATCCTCCCAGAATTCGATCGAGCCAATGATCGACAACCCGTGTGATCTTCTTTTCTAAGGTTTCTAGTTGTTGCACTAATTTTGGAGTCCACACTATAGGAGTATCGAGCTTCCACCTTCCTTGACTATCTGTTAATTTAGCTAACCACCCATACAGTTCAATGGGAAAAGTGTAGAAGAAGATCTTGTACATCTCTATATACAGATACTTGTTCAACCACTCTTCCTTTGATAGGTGAATATTCCCATTTTCTTGCACCACGAACTCATGAATCTTCTGATCCAACCACTTTTCAATTTCTTTCTTGGTCGAATTCCAATGATGCTACATCACACCTCTCTTTCACGTAGATCCCAGTCCTCGCAACAGAACCATTTGTTGTCTTAGGGGGTCATAACCTAGGTTCAAAGTTAGCCGTGCCAGCCAACAAAAACCTACACTACTAGCCCTTTGAGTAACAACCCGCGTAGTGTACGCTGCAATCTCATCCGAAGTAGTATGTGGGGATGCAAGAACCAAGTTTCTGCATCCAGAGATTAGTGTTATGTGTTTGAGTGCCTCAAATCTACCATCGTGTAGATTGATACACTCTTAGGGCACACTATTGCAACTGTGTTAAAATAGTATTCATACCTTTTTGAAGGTATACGATTAGTCCTTGCGAACCTTTAACAGTCAGTTTTCCTATTAACGTGCATCAGAGAGCAATCCTAAATTAGGGTTCGTGCAGATTTACTTAAGTTATTACTAAAGGTCAGAGAATTCATCAGAGTCTTCACAAAAATACTTAGACACGCATTGTGTACATCATTAACACTTCTTCAATAGAATCACATAACATTCAATCAATATTCCATAAAACATATCATTCATTGACATCATATAGCATTAATAGAAATAAACAGAAATAGGAAAGAATTCTTCGGAAACTATTTTTATTGTTTTTGAATTCAAGGTTACAGACTCAAAACTACCCTACGCACACAACTGCAGAGGTCCATGCACTTAGCTGCAATGCCTTTCTTCTATCTTACCCACTTCTCTTCATTATAATTTCCCTTCTCCCTACTCATCAATTATGCCTTAGACTCTCTAAGACACCTATTTATAGCTTTTTTCACATAATTCCATGGTCTGCGGATCATGGGTGAATATCAAAACCGACTCAAACTTTTCACAAAAAAAGGGGCTAAACCCCTTTGACTCCTATTCATCTACGTGCTCCACATGCACAAATCGTGGAGACTTTACATTATTTTACAAAACTGTATCAAAACTTGGGTTATTTTAACCCCAAACTGACCCAGGGGACTGTTGCACAAAAAATTGTCACCTTGGCATTTTACAATCTATGTGAGTCCATTACCACTCGTACTTTCCTCCTTTGCAAGTCTTAAGCCTCAGTTCCTCATATCAAGCCTTGAAAATAAGAGAAAGCCCTCAAAAGTCTCTAAAACTGTGGTTCCACACTTTCTCATTGCATTACCTACGGTCCTGCACCTAATGGTCATGTCTCCTGTGCACTTGACCGCTCTGTCTCTATGTTATGGGTGCAGACCCCTGTAAAAGTTAAAAGGCGTGAGTATATTCTAAAAAACTCACTTTTAGTCATTTCTAGAAGCTTCTAGAAGGAATCTTGAGGTGGCAAGTTTGCTCTCTTAAGTTCCATGCATCCCATACCTTAAGGAGCTAACCCCTTGATGTGAGGAGCTTATCCCTTTGAAGGAGGACTCTATCCCTTCATAGGTGGACCTGTAACCTCCTTCCTCTGCACTATAAAATGAAGCATTGGGGTGGTTATTAAAGAGGTTGAAAGATGAATATTTTTGAGGTGAAATGCTGCTAGAACTTAGTCTTCTTTAGTTGAGTTTTTATGATGAGAGATTACATACCTCTAAGATCTCATTTGGAAGAGTGCAAGGCTTATCAAAGTAAAGGAAAATCCTATTTCAGACCCCAAGAAGAGCTTGTTCAACATCAAGGCTAAAAAGGTTGTAAGGTTCTTCTACTTCAAATTTAATACAAATAAGTTTGTTTTTCTCAATAAGCTATTGATGTATGGTTTATTTTATGGATTCCTTGATCACCATGATAGACACGATTTATGATATTTGCTATGCAGGTGCTATTTAATGTTTGCTTGTTTGTGATTGCAGGTTCTCAAAGATAACTTTTTCAAAGGATTGAAGGATGGCTAGTACAATCAAGTGTTGGATCTAAGGTATGATCTTAACACCTCTATAGTATTTATTTAGAAATCTCATATATATATATATATATCTTGCTTGTTGCTAGAATATCTTATGATACAAGGGAGATCGGTCTTATCCATAAGATCGATTTATCTGGCAAACAAATTGGCGACTCTGCTGGGGACCTGAATTTGGTTTTTGGTTTTCCTTTGTCTTTGACTTGAGAAATCTATTTTCATTTCTGGTTTTTTATTGATGTATGTTGGCTTGGGTAGTTTTTAGAATCTGGATTATTTTTTGTTTTTTTCGAAGTTTTCAGGGGACCGCACTTTCTTTTTACAGATAGTGTGGGCATCTCCACACTTTTCCTTTAGTACACAGAGCGGTACCACATCTAGTTCTACTGGAAGCCTGTGGACCCTGTCAAATTTTTTGAAAAACCTACAAATGTTTTCTTCCAGTTAAGTTTAGGTTTTATTTAATGTCTTTAGTGTCTACCCAGATCTGCATTTGTCCTGTCAAAAATCTCTTGTGAGTGAGTTCTGATGGTATTTTTGTTTTAGATGATTTTCTAAAAGTTTTGCATGCCTAGAGTGTTTTTCACATGGTCTCTGTAGTGACTCAAAGATCAGAAGCTTGAGAAACCTTAGATTACCATGGTGTCTTTTCGTCTTCTTGATGAGTCTGACTTGGTTGTGAAATCTATCCTTTGTGAGTTATAGATTTAGTTTTCTCCTTGCCAATCTTTGAACAAGCTTTGTCATAAGTTTTGAATTTCATTTTTATAAAAGAAAACATATTTGGATGTTTTTTGATTGATTTGTTATTCTAAACAAATGAATCCTTAGTTTACTGACCAACTAAGTAAAACGTCCTCAAAAGATTTGAAGCTTTTATTCAATTAGGTTTTTAAAGGTTTTTAGATCTCAAGATTAGTTTTTGTAGTTTTGAGTGTTTTCTAAAACTTGTAGATCTCTTTTGAAGTAAATTGTTTTTGTAGTTTCGAGTTTTGAAAAAGGACAAAGATTTATTGTGAGCATTAATTAGTAGTCTCGTTTTGAGTTCTTATTGAAAAAAACAAAAAGGTTTTTCTTTTCATTTACATGTTGAAAGAAAGAAATGTTTTTCAAAGAATTGCATTCTAAAACTCTTTCTTTTAGCTAGATATTCATTGAAAAAAGCGAATTGTTTATCATTTTAGGTGCATCTTTTTAGTGTTTTTGGAGTCGAGTCTTCATACCATCAAAGTTTCATCTCCATACCTATTGACTTAAAGAACAACCCATAAAAGCAACACTTAATTAAAATTGATCTAGTAATCTTTTTTATTTCTAGGGCTCTTATCACCAATAGAGCTTAGGCTAGTATCTTGGAGTAGGGAGTAATTAACTCTCCAAGATAGTTAAAACAAACAAGTAGCTATATCTTGCGGTGGTGAATCCAATTGTAATTGATACATTCTAGGAAGCTTCTATTAAAGGAGTCAATCATGAGATCATGTCCAAACCTTTAAGACAATCAAGTCTATTTCATTAGGAAAGATAGAAGATTTGCGCTTATTATAAACTGTAAACCTCGGATTAACCATTGTCGAGGAGCCTGGGGTCACTTGTTGGTAAACCTCGGATTGATCATGTCGAGGGGCCTTCAAGGGGATTGAGATTTGTTACTCTGCCCTTGCATGTAGATCAGATCATAGACTGTTCCCCCAGCTGTATTTGTCGTTGTTGGTAACCTTAGTGTCCATAAACTTAAGATTATCTCCTAAGGTGACAATGAAGGAGGGGTCTCACTGTACCTGGAGAAGACGTCGACTAGACTCACTTGAACTCTCTGGGGGGTTCTCTTCACTCGAGATGGTTTTGTGAAGAAACTTGTGCCAGTTTGTTTCATTAAGTAGGTTGTCGGGGTAACTGTTCCAACTGCCCTTTCTGTATTAAAATTCTACGATGTTGGATTTCATCACCAACTAGTGTTTTTAGTACGGGAAGTTACTATTTGTGTGTGGTTTGAACTCTTAGATTTTTTAGGCATGTGATTTCAGTTGTTTGTTTCTTTAGATAATTTAGGTGGTTTTATTGGAATTTTCTTTGTTTGCGTGTGATTAATTGAATATTTAATTGTGGCTGAATTACCGAGACAATCTCGTAGACTTCAGGGGAAACCTCCTGAGTACGCACCAAGTCAGCTTGAAGGGCTACGAGCTTTTGTTTCACCTAGTGACAGTAGATTTGGGTCACCAGAAGCCGGAAAGTCATCTTTAATTGTTCATCCTCATTATCAAATACAAACATCAGAGTATATTTCTGAGCCAATTTCACTTTCCGAAGTTACTGGTAGTATTTCTCCTACCAGCGAATTAGCTGAAGAACCTGAAATTTCTGAACCTGCTGCTACTCCAACTTCAGGATTTTCTTCTCCAACTTCTAGTGGTCCTGGTTCACCCAGGGTAGGAAATATCATTACCCAAAATCTTCCTTCTGGCCTCATTTCTATTGAAGAACTTGTCAGTCCGGACGAAGACGTAACTCTTCCCGAAAACCAACCAACTTTAGATCTTAGGGAGCGTGAATCAATATTCTACAGTCCTTTTAGGAGTGATTCTCGGTACGTATCATTGACAAATTTTTTAG
The DNA here is from genome assembly GCA_000404065.3 of Pinus taeda. Lineage (NCBI taxonomy): Eukaryota > Viridiplantae > Streptophyta > Pinopsida > Pinales > Pinaceae > Pinus > Pinus taeda. The sequence goes on from APFE031306084.1 coordinate 94,599, forward strand.
AATACCCGGGTCTTAGTTTTTCACCACCTCGAATTCCTTTTCATCCTACACCAAGAGGTTACTATCCTCGATTAACTATGTCAAGACAGTCATCTATGTATTCCCAAACACCAGAAACATTTTTATATGGTGATCCTTCTGTTCCTTCGGGGTACCAGTCACTCACTGGTATTTTTTCAGGAGCATCTCCTCAACCAATTGAACATGCAATATCAACTGGTAATAATGGAACTCAAGTTGTTGAGCACAGAAGAAATTCTTATGATGTCTGGTAGTATTCCAAATCCTCAACCTCAAGGTAGTCAGTTACCACCTGGGGGGCAACCCCAAGGTAGTCAGATACCGCTTGGAGGGCAACCTCAAGGTAGTCTTACCACCTGGGGGGCAACCTCAATGTAGTCAGTTACCGCCAAGGGGGAAACCTCAAGGTATTCAATTACCACCTGGAGGTCAACCCCAGACTCAGTATATACCTCAAGGTCAACCCCAATTTTAGTACATACCTCAAGGTCAACCCCAGATTCAATATATACCTCAAGGTCAACCCCAGTTTTAGTATGTGCCTCAAGGTTATCAACCTCAAGGTCACTACCCAACTCAAGGTTTCCAACCACCTTCTGGTCAACCATTTGTACAAGAAGCTAGAAATGTACCGCTTAATTATCAGCCCTATGTTCAGCCCGGTTATGGTCCTCCATATGCACAACATTTTATGATTCCATACCCCGGAATGAATATGGTGTGGGATCCATCTCAAACTCAACAGGCTATGCAACCTAATGTGCAGTTATCAAGTCAATCTGGACAACCTTTGGTTTCTGGTTCAACCTAGCAACCTGTCGAATCTACTATTCAAACCTCTACACCTGGTTTAGTTCAGTAGCCTAGGCCTAGCTCACCTTGAACTCCACCTCAAACTGCTACTGCAACTACTGTAGCTTCTGTTCAACCTATCACACCTGTTTCTGGAGTATCTGTAGCTCCGGTTTCTATTGTTCCTGCATCAGTGCAAACTCCTCAAGCCTCTTTACCACAGTCAGGACCTACAGTCCAGATGCCTACAGGACAAGCTGGTCCAAGTACAGTTGTCACAAGTCAACCGCAATTCACTTATCAACCGTACCAGGGACAGTATCAATTTGGTCCGACTGTACAAAATCGAGTTTATCAGTATCAACCGTATCCTGGCTATACTTATGAACAACCTCAATAACCCCAGTTTGGTCCGGTTAATCCTGGTTTCCCGGGAGGTTATAACATTCCTAATGCAAATCCAATTCAAGGTTATCCTGGATATCCTCCTCCTGGGGCTGGTCTTGTTGCCCAAGGTTTTCACGACCCTAACCATCAGTTACCATTTATTGCAACTTTGGATTTACTTGATTTGTCGCGCCTTACGAATGATCCGATTTACTATCTTCCATATTGGTCGCCAATGCCTAATAAGTTGCCCAATGATATCCCAAAGTTCGAGGGTAAGTCAGGAGAGGATCTGTCAAATCATGTTATGACTTATCACCTTTGGTGTGCATCTAATTCCATCATTGATGATTCAATTCGATTACATCTTTTTCAACGAACTCTGATTGGTCTTGCTGCCAAATGGTACATTGAGTTACCATGAGGCTCTTTTTATAATTTCATTCAGTTAGCCACTTCTTTCTTAACTCATTTTCAGTTGACTGTCAGATATGACAATGGCAAAGAACTGTTAACTTCACTGAAACAATCTACGTCCACATATATTTCTAATCATATTCATGAATGGCAACATAGAAGGCATTTGGCGAAATTTTTTATTCCAGATCAAATTTTAGCGGAATGGTTCGTTAAATCATTATTACCTAAAATCACTGAAAATGTAGCTAAGGCAAGAATTGTTCCTGAAGAGAAAGTCATTGCTCAGGCTGAGTACCTTGACCTTGTCTATACGTAGTCAGGTACTTTACATGAAAAAATCCTTGATCTTCCAAAACACGGTCAAATAATTGCAGCTCCTTCAAGGTCTCATGCTGCTGACGATATGATTGGTTTAGTTAGTACTAAAAGTAAGAAGAAATCTTCAAATAATTCTTCACCCTATTATAACTTTACCTGATTCCCCGACAGGAGATTCTTCTGCTGAAATTCCTACTGATATTCATGTCATAGAATCATCTACGGCCAAATCAAAAACTGGTAATAAAAAGAAGGGAAAGAAGAAAAACAAGGAAAAATCAAAAGAGAAAATAGATAAAAATGAATCTACTAACGAAAAACGTAAACCTCACTATCCTTGTTTCATTTGTGACGCAGATCATTTTACCAAAGACTACCCACATCGAGCAGAGGTTTCGAAAATTGTTAAAGGTTCTCAAATGCCTATTGTCTTGAAGGATCCTTTTCCTAATCAAGATAGTAAGATGATTGATTCTTCCTCGAATGCCTCAGAAAAACACATTATGATGATGTCTTATGTCAGGATTGCGACATGATCGCAAGATTATGGTAGTAAAAATCTTGTTGGTGGTAAAGAAGTAGAATCTTCTAATTCAAACAAATCAACTATAGATCCTCCTAGTTCTGGTCCACTACAGATCGAGAAACCTAACCTTGACTTAGTAATCAAACTGCCTGCTAAAGGTATACTTCAGAAATCAACTTTCAATCCACATACGAGAGCTTCTCAGAATTATCACATTGTTGAAGACTTAGCTATTTCCCCTTCAGCAATGTCAGCTTTGGAAGTGTTGCAATCATGCCCAACACAGCGTAAATTACTATTGTCTGCTATAGGAATTGTTGATATTCAGAATTCGAACCTAATAATCTTCGATTTAGAGAACAGTAAACCTTGCCTACCTCATCAAATGGCTTTCCAGATTCCAGTGTTAGTCAAAAAAAGACCTTGCTTTCGGACTGTGATTGATGAAGGAGCTTCTACATGTATTATATCGATCTAGTGTTGGAGATCGCTTGGTTCTCCCACACTCAATCAATCTCTGATGATTCTAAAGGCTTTTGATGGCTGAGGGTTCCATCCTTTTGGTATTTTGCAGGATTTACCTATAGGGCTTGAAGGCAAAACCGTAAATATAGATGTGGAAGTGGTTGATGCCCCTTTAGATTACAACCTTCTCTTGGGTCACAGTTGGTCTTATGCTATGACTACTATTGTTTCATCGGTCTTTCGGCTTATCGAGTTTCCTCATAATGGAAAGATAGTTACGATAAACCAGTTGATATGTATCAATTAAAGGGATATTAATCGAGCTTGTCCTAAAGAAAATTATCCCACCCCCTATATCGATCAAATTATTGATGATTGTGCCAGCAGTGAAATGTTCTCCTTTATGGATGGCTTTTCTAGTTACAATCAAATCAACATGCTCCCTACTAATCAACCTAAAACAACTTTCATTTGTCCATGGGGAACATTTTCTCATTGCAAGTTACCCTTTGGATTGAAGAACGCTGGAGCAACTTTTCAAAGGGCTATGTCTTACACATTTCATGACATCAAGCACATTTTGCAGCCTTATCTCAATGATTTACCTGCCCATTCATTGCGTAGAGATGATCATCTCACTCATTACGAGCTATATTTATGAGATGTAGGCATTATTGAATTAGGCTGAATCCACAAAAATGTGTATTCTATGTAGAAACGGGTTGTTTACTGGGATTTTTCATTTCAAAAGCTTGCATTGATATCAGTCCCTTGAAGGTTGAAGCTATCATTAATCTACCTCCTCCTTCTACTCTTCACCAACTCCAAAGTTTGCAAGGGAAAGCAAACTTTTTACGTCATTTCATTCCTAACTACGCCGAGATAACGAAAGGTTTTACCAGGTTGTTGAAACATAATACTCCATTCTTTTGGGATGAGATAGCTAACAAATCTTTTTATGCACTTAAAAATGCATTAACCCATGCGTCATTACTGCATCCTCCCAGTTACAACCAGGATTATTTTTTATATCTCACCACTTCTCATTCCACCATTGGCATGGTTTTAATTCAAGAAGATGAATTCAACAACGAACATGTGATTTACTATCTTAGTTGAACTCTACATCTGACTGAGATTAAATATTCACATGTGGAGAAATTGGCCTTGGCAGCTATCCATGCTGTCCAAATATTTCGTCACTACATCTTATTACGCAAAACCACTGTAATTTATGACTGTAACCCTATGATGTATATCTTGACCAAACAATTGCTAGGGGGCAAGTATTCCAAATGGATAGTTATCCTGTAGGAATTTGACTTGGGATTCGAAAAATCCAAGGCAAATAAATCTTTGGTTTTTGCGGAACTGATGTGTGATTTCCCGCATACTGATACTAAAACTGTGGCAGAAGAGCCCATTGTGGATGAATCCTTGTTTCTTATCAGTACTCTTGATCCATGGTATGGAGATATTATTGTTTATCTCCAAACCCAATCTTTTCGGCCTGAAATCTCACGATCTCAGCAACTCAAAATACATTTCCAATCCCAACAATACAATATTATTGGTGAGACACTCTATTTTCATGGGGTAGATTATGTTTTCCGATGTTGTCTAACTCATGAAGAAGCTGAAAAGGTTCTGAATGACTGTCACTCTGTAGCATGTGGCGGTCATATGTTTGGGTATGTCACAACCCAAAATATATTGCGCGCAGGTTATTTCTAGCCATCCTTATTCAAAGATTCTATCTATGTAGTCCAGAAATGCCACAATTGTCAAATTTTTTATCGTAAGATGAGCGCTCCACCCGCTCCTCTCCACCCTATAATTGTTGTCGGTCCTTTTGCAAAGTGGGGTATTGACTTTATTACATGTAACCCTCACTCAGTTGGGGGGCATGTGTATATTATCCTAGCAGTAGACTATTTTACTAAGTGGGCCGAGGCGATGCCTACATTTTCGGCAGATGGCAAGACTGCGGCTACTTTCGCATTCAATCATATAATCGCTAGATTCGGTGTTCCTCAAGCTATTATTACTAATCATGGAAGTTACTTTCGAAACATCATGATGACTGAACTAACAGATCAACTTGGCCTGTGTCACGATAGTTCTACTCCGTATCACTCGCAGGCTAATGGTCTGGTTGAAGCTATCAATAAAGTTTTAGTCAATATGATCCAATGAATCCTTGGTATTCATAAGTCGAATTGGCATAACATGTTATTTTTAGCACTTTGGGCATATCTAACCTCAGTGAAAACATCAACTGGTTTCACTCCTTTTCAACTGGTCTATGGTTTGGAAGCAGTGTTACCTATTGAATGCGAAATCCTGTCATTACAATCAGCCATAGAATTACTCCCAGCCACTTATGAGGAGGAGAAACGTTTCTTGTACTTAGCTCAGCTAGATGAGAATTGACGCACTGCTGCAATAGCAATTGAGACTCACGCGAAACGAATAAAAGCTTAGTACGACCAAAATGTTACACCTCGTAAGTTTTCGAAAGGAGACCTAGTTTTACTATATGATCAAGCAAATGATAAGCTAGGGGCTAGAAAATTTGTACCTATGTGGCATGCTCCTTATATTTTTAAGCGAAATTTAGCAAAAGGGGCCTATGAATTGGTAGATTTTGACAGTGTCTCTTTGGGTAAACCCAGAAATGGGCTTTATCTGAAGAGATACTATGCCTAAATTTCGGTGTGGAGATTTTTGTTAGATTAGTTTCTTTATAGCTGGTGTGTTTTAGATTAGAAAAGTGTGCCTAGTTTAGAGAGTGTTTTTATCACTATTCCTGCTTATCTTGATTTTACTCTTGATATTGCAGATGTTGACGTCTCTTCAAACATACATTGGTTTTGTTGATGGTGCTTGTCGTATTACACGAAACATTTCTTCCACAGGTTGGGTTATCTATTCACCCTCTCATGAGTTAGTATCTATGCATGGGGTAAGCCTCAGTCAAACAACGAATAACATTGCAGATTATAGTGTAGTGATTGAGTTATTATCTGAATCCATCTCATTTGGGATTCGGAGTTTGATTGTTAGGTTAGATTCTGAACTCGTTGTATTACAGCTTAACAGGGTTTATGCCATTAGAAATCTAATGCTATTAAGATCATTTTTGAGAGTTTGTCTCTTGGAATGTGAATTTGATTGCATTGAATATCATCATATTCCAAGACATTTAAATACGTTAGTAGATGCATTTGCTTCTCGTATGATAAATAGACATTTGCAATAATCAAAACAATAAATTTAAAAACATTTAATAACATGTTACACGAGAAAACCAGTAATAATGATATATCATAGCATAGAAGAAGTGTGTCAAAATATACATCGTCTTTGATCATAGGTTGAAAAACACCTTATGATCGCCAAAAATGATAGTACAAAAGACAAAAATGTCATGTGAGTCTACAAAAGCGATCATCCTATCCCTGGTAATGATCACGATAAGAAACCACTACTCGGGCCACCCTACAAAGGAACCTCCTAAAAGGTCCTGGGACCCCAATCACATATTGTTGTAACCTAAGAGGAATATCATCTATGCTAGTCTCTAGAATATCTGTTGTTAAATGCTCTAGATGATTCTCCAAATCAGTCAGGATCTCTGTAGATTGGTCCTGTGGGGCTGGTACTGCTGCAGTTGGGTGTCTCCTCTCATAAGGCTGGAGAGCGGCTGGTCGTTGTGGACCCACATCTGCATTTAAAACTTTTAATTGTCAGTTTTGGACGATTTAAAAAACAAAAAAAATTAATTAAAATTTAGAAAGTGTTGAGAATGATTTTACCTAAATCATCCCACTACTCTCCTAGTGGAAGAATCATGTCTAGGTCACCGCAATAATCCATCCCGACATATGGAAAATCCTGAATCACAAAAAGTTGGTTTCTCAACCAAAAAAAATACTCAAGTGGAAATCGAACAACCTCTGAACCCTCCTCATGGTGACAGCCCATCAAAGCAACCCAACACATTATCCTAGGCTCTCGAGGAAGACTAGCATCAACAGGAAGATTTTGTGGGGCTAGTATAGGGATCCTCTCTAGAGAAAAGCTGACAACAAGAAAACCGTATCCAAAGTTTTTCATTTGTCCATTATTTGCTTTGGTAAGTTGGCCTTTTACATTTGCTAACACAGCCTCGCACAAGTTGAATATGGTGCCTCGATAACAATGTACAACCATCTGCATCTGGGATCCAATAGCCATATGCAATGCTGCATTCCCACATAGCTTGGTAACAGTGAATGCAATAACCTTAAGTTCAGGACAGTCGATTGTTTTAATATCAATCCATTTGTCCTTTGTTTGATCATTGCAAAACTCCAATTGGAGACTAGCGACAGACTAGCCAGCTGGCCTAGTCCCGAAATGATCCAGGTGGATGTTGGTGGCCACCCACCTATCCCATTTGGACCCCCGCAACTGTCTCTTTCA